>JAUZNJ010034001.1:0-12913 GCA_034780135.1 Jordanella pulchra | reverse complement strand
GTGTAGTTATGAACTGCACCAGTAGGTGGTGTCATGTTCTCATGAAGCTCCATGAAATGAGTGATTCGTTGAAGCAAGTTGGCCAAATGGTTTAAAGGCCTCATGAGGCTTCATGTCACCATCACTACTGAAAAGTGTCATCCATGTGCATTTCCATCTGGTAATGATGTCCATAAGGCTGACGGGAGTCGGGAGTTCCTGCCCACAGCAGTCTTCTTATTGTTTATCCCACAAATGCTGATGGAATAGGAGCTGGGAGCTACAGTTTGCAGTATACGGTATTCAGTATTAGACCCAAAGATAAAAATCCTCACAGTTTGGAAAGTGGAAATGTTAAAAATGCGATCAGGAAACTCCTCAGATTTAATAACTTTTTTTTCCCCCTTTTCTTTTCTTCTTTGTTGATGCTTTGCTTATAGTTAATTCTTCACTCATTTGTCAATTATATGATTAGGATCAACCTATGTCACTCAGCCTCTACTTATATGGTTGTGTTTATGTTTATGTATTTATATTTTCTTTTTTCTTCTCTCCAACTGTATTACATTGCTACTTTGCTTGTTTGTTGTAATGCACACCAGATAAAAAGGAAACTCCTCAGATTTGAACTCTGATGAAAACATGAGACCAGTTCTCAAAAAAGTTGTTAGAAAATTACCCGAAAAATATAGGATCTCCAAACACTAAGAAACCAAGAATAGGTCATGATCAATGTGGAACTAGTCCAGAAGGTGAAATCCAGGAGGTCAGAGAGAGTTCCAGCAGTTAAACTTGCAAACTGCAGTCTCTGAGTCTTACTGATTGTGTTTTGCAATCACTAGCAGAGTACAGCATCTTGAGTGGACTGTCATTGCATGTTCTGGACTCCACAGGAGCGATCTTCATGCTCCACATCTCCCAGGTATGTGTTCAGCCAGCAGCTGGCCTTGAGCTGTTAGGCAACAGTCAGAGCCGCAGGCTCAAAGAAAACCTGAAAGAAACTAGCAGAGCCTGCAGCAGAAAGAGACTAAAGCCCTGATCTGACCCAGTCATGACATGCCCAGCATGCATGTCATTCCATAAGGCAGTAGAAGTAAATTGTTACTGAGAACTGTTGTACCAGATATCAAGAAAGAGGTGATTGGTTTAGTGTTGACTTTGAAAAGATCCAGATGCAGAGTGAAACATTTGACTTGCCATTATTAATATTTTGTGGTAACTTTGTGCAGAGAGCGGCTCAGGGTGAGAGAAAGATTTGATTTCACGGTTTTACCCTCAGCTTGCTCTGAGTAATCCCACAGATCACATGTCTGACTGCAGTCTGAGGTAGATAAACACTCATCTGAGCCAGATTATATTCTGAGGGTAATGATGCCAGCTCTGCTGCCTGTGGGACCTGTTACTCCTGCTGTGAGTGTAGAGAACGATTTCAAATGGATTCCAGAGATTCTGATTAGCTGTAGTATCACACACACAGACTCTGAACTCAACAGAAAACTTGCTTTGTGTTATTTAGTTTTAGAGTTTAACTTCAGCAAGCAAAGATACATTCTTAAACAACTAACTCTGACTTTTATATTGACAAAGGTACCAAGTTTATAGAAGCTACTCTGCACTCTAACCCCATGTGATCGATTGGGCTGCAGTTCAGCATGCAGAGAACAATACATCTGACCTCCCTTCCTAGAGTCTGGTTCAATGTTTCTCTCCGTCCCCTTTTTTTGGTTAGTGAAAGTTGGTTCTGATTACAGTGGATTAATGTCAACAGAGGGTGATGGACTTGTTAAAACAAAGCAAAGCCTATAATGAGAGGTGTCCTACTTTAAACACAACCTCGTTATTTTAGAAGCCAACAATAACTGGATAAAGACTGACTCAAAACTAACTTATTCATCATGAAATCTGGAAAATATAGATCAGGATCTCCTTCCAAAGGGAACTCAGTTCAAGCATCTCAAGGACAGAGGAACCCATCTGACAGGAAATAGAAGAAGTTCTGAAGAAGTTTCAAGCGTTTACTGTAAACTGTACACAGAATACAGTTTCTACAAGAATTATAAAATGGATGAGAAAATAAATGACAACTTTTATTCAGTACCTTCAGCTTTACACCATTTTACTCATTTTCATTGTTTCTGGCTCAGCTTAAAAAGCCAACTGTGACCCTGACTGCAGACTTAAACTTTTCTTAGATCAGACGGGGGGGTGACTTGGTTTTGCTCAGGGTCAGACTTGAAAAAAATGAATGGAGTACCATAAAGACTGGATGAGGACTGTGTGGATGAAACCTTCCTGGCGCCAGCACCCCATGGCACTGCGCCGATCACTCCTCACACTGCAATTACAGAACGCCGGGGGGCTGCAGGTAATCGCCATTGATCAGTGCGTGTGTGTGTGTGTGCGCTGTTCTGTCCAGCTCAGCCTTCTGACTGTGTGTAACAGTGAGGGTAGACTGGAAAAGGTAGAACCCTACAACAAAGGGTAAGATAACCAATGAACGGACTCTGTCCTTGAGCCTAAATGACCTGCATTTAAACCTGTACTTCTTCATGTTTATGTTTGGCCTCATTTATCTAATGACTTCTGGAAGATTTTGGGTTATTCCCTCAGGCCAGCAGACACCTTCTTTGCAATTTTTTTATCAGATTATTGGCAATTCTGTGCCAATGGAAATGATTTTATTTAATTAACTTCAGACAAAGGTAATCCAAGTAAGTAAAAAAATAAGTTTTTACATGGTAATTTGATTATTATATTAAATAAATCTATCCAAACAAACAGCACTAAATTAACCAAAGATCCACTGTTTAGTACATTTGTAGTTCAGTGTTACCATACTGATACCAAGGTCGGATTATTGTGAGATCCGTAGGATTAAAAAACCCTTCAACAGATCCTGTCTGACAACTTGAAGTAGAGTAAAAGATCTCACATAACGCATTGTTCTCCAACCAAAGGAATCCCAGAACAGATGAAAGGGTATTGACATATATCGATTTGGAAAGGATAACAAAGCAATTTTTAAATCTTTGGGACCCCCCTAGAACCACCATGAATAGAATAGTGAAGAACTTCCCAGGAGTGATTGACCAACCATAATAACTCTAAGAGAACATAAATGACCCATGAATGGGAGCACATCCGATTATTTCAGCAGTATGCGGGGCTCAGATGGAGGTAGACTAACTCTCCTTGTTTTTGTTTTTTTTTTGTTTTTTTTTAGGTTTTGTTTTTGGTGTGTCTGATCAGACTTCAAGGTCCAAGATGTCTTCTCTAGTTCCTTGTAAGAATCAATGAACTACCCTTGATGATATATCCTTTCCTCTCTGGGATTACCTGGATCATTTCACCACTCCTCATGTAACTCTTCTGATGGAGAACTGCCAAGTGAGACACCTCCACTCTTTAACAAATATTTCCACCATTTTCAAACCAAATTCTTCAGTCACCAGTGTCCTTTAGTCACCTCTAGAGGAAAGAACATTGATATTTCTTTAAATCACTCAGTTAAGCATAAACTCCCTATAAATCGGTTTTCTAACAAAAAAAATAGTAGACATAGCAGTGGTGCCAGAGGCTTCTTGGTTAGAGAACCAAGTGTGAACATCCTGGAGAGGTTGCAAACAGCGGTACGGTAGTAGCTGGTTCGGGGTCTGAGGACCATCACTGCAGACTACCAGTCTGTTGGTCTGAAGAGAGAACAGACTGTTTAGTTTAAGCTTTTAATTAATCAGCTCTTCTTCATTCCAGCCGTCAGGTATGATCATGATGAAATATGGCTAAGGGTGTTAAAACAGATGTGAAGAGACTTTTTTATTCAATTTAAAAAGAACCAATTGAGGAGTTTTTGGCATCTGGAAATGATACCCTTATGAGACAGTGAACTGGGTTATCAGACTAGTTCACATGGCACATTCTGGTTGTTGCCATTTATTTGTTTTTTTTTATAAGTAGTTATTATGTGCAAATTAAACTCTGGTCCTAAGTATACATTTTAATCACTGTCTAATACTGTAGCAAAGACTGCTGTTTTAGATCCTGTACTCCTCTATAATCCTATCTCTTGTATCAGAATGAGTCACATCTTTGTTTTCTAACTCATTCTGTCAGCTGCATATGATTGCATGTGTGTCCTATCTACTCTCTTATTGAAGGTCACTGCAGCAACAAGCCCATTGATCAGATTCCAGAAAGACACTCAGAGGTAACTCGCTCTCTTTGTCTACGTGACTCTCAGATATCTTTTAGAGAAGAATGCTGGGTGTTTTCACCATTAGTGACCGCTTCTTTTCAGAGGTGCAGTGTTGAATTTCAGGGCGAAGTCTACTCCACCTCTAGGTGTGGAGAGATCATTTATCAGAAGGTACAGCATTACTGCTCGAGACAGCTTTTTGAAGATCAGAAGTTAAACCAGGTCATTTTGAGTAAAACTGGTGGGTGTTTGAGCCATTTAACTGTGGTTTGTGCAGATCTAGTCCTTGTTTTCAAATGAAAATCAGATAAATGTTAGATTTAAATTAAATATGTTTTATGTTTACATTTCCTGGTGCATTTAAAACACAGAGGACTTATCTCTGCAGTATTTTATACATTTTTTAGGATTCTGGTTATTCTTACTCATTCAGCCTAAACAGCCAGGCTGTTGTACCAGATCCAGGATGGAAGCCCAGAAATGCACCTTAAGGGCAACACACGGTCTCTCTCCTGGAGGGGGATTTCTGGCCAGACAGAAGATATAGCTCATCCAGTGAACTTTGGATCCACCTGGAGTCCTATCAAAATGGTGCATACCTGAAAACTTCAGAAAGAGAGACTTTTAGAAGGCATGTTTTTCCAGACTGAGCTCTTTAGGGAAATTGGACATTCTTTCCTTGTCTTTTAGCTTTAGTCGAGCCACCCTGTGAGAAAATTATTTTAAGCTTGAAGCTATGATCTTTTTATTCCGCCATAAACCACATGTAAATATCTGAGTTAAATCTTAAATGGAACTGGGTACTCCTTTTCATTCCACAGACCAGGACAACCACAGACAAACCCTCAGTCTTCACAGGCAACTCATTCTTCATTCTCTAGAAAGTCAGGACGAGAAGCTCAGACATGTCAGATTCGGACTACCTACAATAAGTTTTTTCCACCATTTTTAATGGAGAATCGTGGTCTCAGACCCAAAGACGGTGATTCTCACTCTCACCATTGCACTCCTGGTAATTAAGACTGAAGATCATAGCATGGAAATGCCAACAGGTTTGCATTATGTGCCAAAAAGATTAGTCCAACTTGGATTCCCCAAGGAAAGCTCATAGTTGTTTCTCAGAATATAGCCATGGTTCTCACCTTGGTGAATCAAAGACTAAAGGAACTGCCATTGTGGTAATGGGATGGATGCTCGCTGACCCCATAGTAAAGGAGACCCTTAATCCAAGGAAGTAGACTTTAGGCAGAAAGAACCTTTACAAAAACTAGTGAAAAAGTATCCACAGAAATACACAGAAATGTAGTTAAAGACCTTTGGAACTAATGATCAAAATACATTGTAATACAGTCTGAAGACTCATCACTGATAACAAACAGCATCATGAGAAACTATTAAATTAATGTTGATGTAATCTACAGAATATTTAAAGGTAGAAGCTGGTGTGATCTGTAGCTGTAGGAAAACATGGTGACTGACGTGACAGCTTCATTTAGAGAATGATTCAGCTCTGCAGCCATGTTTTCATCCAGTGTTCATTGATTTTTAGCTCTGCACAGCACCACAGCACACCTTCTTCACTTTAAACAAACACAGCATGAAAAACAAGCAGAGGGCGATGGATTCATGTACCTTGTTAAAGCCATTTTTGCACAGTTAACCTTGTTTGTGCTGAGTAAAGATGAATGTTTGGTTTTGCTGAATAATTGGGTCTGTTCATGCGTCAAAGATGTGGGATAGAAATGTTGAAATGAATGCCTTTGTGAATAAATGGATGAATGGATAAATGTGCTTTCTTCTCTTTGTAAATGGAGGTTGTGAAGCAGAAAGTGATGCGAGAGCAGATGAGGCTCTCTGAAGCTGCTCATCTTCTGTCAACATTTTTCTCCTGAAATGTTTACACATTGATTTTAAAGTTCCATTAATACATTGAGCTTTTGTTCAAGTGCATGTGTAAATGAAAAGGTGTGTAAATTTGTAAGCAATGAACTCTGGCAAAACAAGCATCATAGTCATAATTAACACCTGCAGCCAACAGGGACTCATGAGTCTTTACCAGAGACGGATGACTTATCCTCATTATCCTCCTCAGAGTATTAGGCATCATTTGTTTCCTTTGCAGGAAGCTTTTTTTTTTACTTCTGTGTTAAAATTACAGTTAAATCTGCCCTGCAGAGGTAAATATAAAAATATGTATATCCTCTGGATGGACATTGTGTTTAAAACCTCAGTTTGTGCTCCTTCAGGGATCTGTTTAAATCAGCAGATTTCTGTCAGATCAGTGGTTCTCATGCTTGGTCCTCCAGTAAATGTTTTAGATTTCTCTTTGTTGCAGCACACCTGAATCAAAGGATTAGATAGACTTCTTGACAGCCATCAAGTGCTGCAGATGGCTGATTCATTCAAATCAGGCAGGTGTGTGGCAGCAAGAAGACACCTAAAACACGCAGAGCAGTGATATTTGAGGAACACGATGGAGAACCACTGCTTTAGATCACAGTACAATCATTCAGCTGAAACTTCTTTGTTTCCACCATAATTCAATACCCCAGTATGATCCATTCAATGGACTGTAGAAGAGATTCAAAACGAGTTTCAGGAATAAAACTAGAACATTTTGTAAGGTTTCTGAATTTTATTGATAATTTGCTCACTAGGAAGTTTCTAAAATTCTATTTGTATGTATTGATAATGTAAATAAACAAACTTGTAGGCTTTTTTTAATTTAAGCAGTCATTGTATCTGCTCCTTTTTTTAACGTGATCAACAATGTGAGGACACCACAGCAGATCCTCTGCTATCATCACCCCATATCCCCACTGTCCACTATCCCCCACTGTATCCTTATTAACTACATACATGAAACTTTGTTTTAAGTATTCCTCTGTTCCTTCTCCCCAGCAGCCTCCATTTTTAATACTCTTGTGGTAATATTTCCTCTGACCATCCTCTGCACATTTCTAAACCAGCTCATCCTCTCTCCTATCACTATGTCTCCACACTGCCCCACACTGCAGACTGAGCTGTTACTCCTAACTTACAGAACTCATTTCTGTTGATTTCATCTCCTTTAGTGGAAACCAGAACATCTTCGTCACCACCTCCTGTTTTTATTTCTAAAACTGCCACCTTCAAACCATCCTGGCAGCTCTTCTTGCTGACTTCACTCCTACCTTAAAGCCTTGCTGCCGCAGATCATGCATGACACGTGTCCCCACCCACTTCCTGTTCCTTACTTTGATGTTAGATCTCAAATACTTCAACTCATCAACCATAGGTACCTCTGCACCTTACAGCTTATCATTTCAAGTTGAAAACAATGACCTCATCCTCTGCTTTACCTGCTTCCTAATATAACAACAATCACTGTATATCAAGATCCACAGAAACTCCCCACCTGGATCGGGGCTCCGTTGAACTGAAAAGCCTGGGGCCTACTTGCTTTTGGATACTTTTTACACATGATGTCGTCATTTTGTAACAGATCTGAGCAGAGCTATGGAGACCGTTCTGGACTGAAAACTGTTGGACCTTCATTAAAACATTTCATATTTCAATAAGGACACAGGAAATTAACTCACCCTTTTAAAATTATTATGTTTACATGACAATGATACAGCCCTGGGAAGATGTTTTTATTTCCTGTCTTCTTCCTGCCTCCTACATCCTGTTAGGCCCAACCTCCTTTAGTTTATTGTCTAAAACACGTCATGGCACGTCTGGTCGGATAGCGTGAATCTGAACACCTCCACAGAGCTGGTTTGTTTGTGAGCAGCAAAAAAGAAGAAAGAATAGACATCCTGAACATTCTTCCTTCATAAAGACTAGCTTACGTAGAGGAAAAGGCATCTGCAGGGTGACTGTGTGAGCTCTCCAGCCCAGATTGGGCAGGTTGTATCATGAAGACTCTTTAGGAGCTCCTGTTCAGTTCCCAAGGGAAACAGCGGATCATTTAGCCCCCTCCCTACCTCTGGAAAGTCCCTGTGGAAGTGTGATGATGGAGCACAGAACACAGGATCTGTGCAAATTATCCTTTACTACGTTCTATTCTGTGGTGCATTAAATTGAATAGTTTTTAGTCATTAAAAGGCTGTTCTTGGGCTTTGGTGCTGATGAATTTAATGCAAACACTATTTGCATTAATGCTGAGAGACAGCAGCAACTTGTTATACAGCCTCTGCTCCAGAGATTTCCTCCTCCTTTAAAATGTTCTCTGCTTTCAAATATGCAGAAAACAGGTGACTGAATAGTTTAATAGAAAAACTTAATTATAAGTATTTATTAAAAATGCTCTGAGTTCACAGAATGATAACAATCAAAACAGCTGCAAGACGTTTTTTTCCCCTCTGCTGTCACTGGTTATTCTTATCTAAGAATACCACCAGTCTTTTGTGCCTGCAGCAGAATCAGAGCAGACTTTATTATTGTCTGTCTTCATTCTATCTGGGTCACCAGTTATTAGTTTTCTACATGAAACCTCTGCTTTCAGCTGCACCAGACCACTCAGGCAGATGAAGCTTTTCCATGTTTGCTGTTCAAAACTCACTTTTTTCCCTTTAATGTTCTTATGCATGATTCAAATTGCATGAAATATAAAATAAAATCAGTTGAACTTTTCAAACAGTGAAAAGTCCAAGATGGCCGCTAAAACACCAAAGCAAAGCATTGTATCCATTCCTTATGTTTGTGAGGGAAGGGTTTTACAGGAAACCAAGGGCTGTTTCTATTGTTTTTCATGAATTAAGAAATGACACCTCGCCAGAGGTTTGTGTGGCCAGATTCACTCTAATAAGTCCAAATTTAACAACAACCAATTTTTTTCAGTCAGATTGACTACAGCCTGCTTTGGCTTTTAGATTCTATCTACATGACATTTTTTTGTTTGGGAGCCTCAGCAGGGAATAATATTTTCTGTCCTAGTATCACAAACTTATGGATTTAAGGAGAAACATCTCATTTGCACTGTAAAGTGTGGTAGAGGATGTATGATCCTGTGAGCTCTTCAGGTCAAGTCATGTCAAGACAAGGCAAGTCTTAAACTTTATTATTCCCGGGGAGCAATTTCCTGTGCAGACAGAATAGAAAAAGACAACATAAAATAATAACTACACACACACATACAGTTGAGCTTGAAAGTTTACATACAGAACCTCACATTTAAGAAAATGATAAACAGACAATAGTAACTCAAATAACAAAAAACCTGAAAAAAAGTAATAATAAATAAACAAATTGCTAAATGATAATTTATTAGAAGGTTTATAATACAAGATAGATAATGGTACATAAGGGTTATAGATTATATACAGATTATGTATGTGTGTGGGGGGAACAGGTCGTGCGTGTCTGTTTAAATGAAAGGATATGTAAATTTTCAAGCACAACTGTAAAAATGGACAAGTCCACATCAGTCATAACAATACGGATCTTAAGGAGCAGCAGGGATTATAAATAGGTCTGATTAGCCAAAATTATCCCACCCTCTTATTGCCCATTGCTCTGCTGGTTTGCTGGTTCTTCATTCTTCCTGACCCCTGCAGACTGGAAACAGGCTGTGAGAATCCCAGTAAAGCTGTAGAAAGACTGACTTTTAGTTATTTAAAGAGAATTTACTCTTCTTGTATCTATCCCCACACCAAAGTCCACTGCAGTTCAGAAAACACATCTCAGGCCTCCACGTCATGGGGCCCTACCCAACCATTAACACAGTCCAAGTAAAGCTGAACCAGTGCATTTTAGCCTGAGATAGAGATCAATTACAGACCTGATAAAAAAAAGTACAATTTTGCTTATTTCGTCAACCTGAAGAGGAACAGCTGGATTTTCTCTATAATCAGATCTCAGACAAGCTGAAGAAGAACTGGGACAGACGGAAGGACAGACTGTGCCTGTATGAGAAGTTGGACGTGAATCAGTTAATTTAAGGCTGTTATTTTCCATCTAGACTCAAAGTGTCCTTTACTGCAATACGTTATGTAAGAGTGTGGGGTCCTGTCACAATGCCTCCGATGGATCATGCGCCTTGGCTACTCAGCCAAAGGGATATCCCATTGGCTGACTGGTCAACGCGTGTAACTTTCATCCGGTAGTCTGGGGATTAAACCCTGCCCGGGCCGTGTGCACCTTGCCACAGTTACATTTTAAAAATTTACCCTGCAAGTCAAGACCAAATCAAGTACTTTTTGTCTATTCAGCCTTTTTAGAGGCTCTTTTTTATGGGGAAAGATACAGTGGGTTTTATTTCAGATATTAAACTCCATTGACTTCAGTTACTGATTGTATTTTCAGGAGCAATAAATTATTGTGTACCTTCAGTTTGCCACTACAACCACTATAAGTACTAAATTGCTTTTTTATTCTCTTGTTAGCATAAGAAGAGAAAATCCCTCCAAACACAGCTTCAAAAATTGAATAGAAGCTAAAAGGTCAACCTAAAGGAATGTGGGGAGGGATGGTACAGCGGTGAGAGACCACCACACCCCATCCAGAATCTCACCTCATTAACTGCAGTACCTAATGACACACAGCGAGTTAAGATCAATTATGTCACCAACCTCGGCGTTGTTTTCCCATAGAATGATCCCTCTCTACGTGAACAATGCAGACCCTGAAGGAACAATGCAGACCTCCTCTATTTTCACATTCCTTTCCCCTGAAGGGGTGATTTCAAACAGGACCCTGCTCACTAGGATCAGAGGATCAATGACATGACTCCACATGTCGCTCAGCAGTGAGCCGAATACTTTAGTTGCCCAGTTATGTGGCCTCAGGACAGAGACAAATAGACAAAAGACAGACACCTTTTGCAACAGCTTGATTGTCTGTGAATGCACTTATACATCAATTGAAAACATAACTGCATAAACAAGGACATAAAGAAGACTTGAGGTTATAAACAAAACACACAAAAAAGAGAGCAGCACTGCAACAGTCTCTGTAATTAGATTAGGGATCTAGGAGCCTCCTGCAGCTACAAATGGTTATTGATCATGCAACAGGTGCTGAGGAAAATCTGAGGGCATTGTTGTGTGAAGGAATTCTCCTGTTTACCTCACTGTGTACACTCTGGAATAACTCAATCTATGTTAGTGCACAAAGATGTCTCAGAAGGAGGAAAAAAGACTATTCAAATCCAAACTCATGGCAACAGCACACATCTTCATTCATTTAACACAAGCTTCATCTCAGACTCAGCAGGCCTCAGTCAGCAGGTTAAACCTCATGACAGGACAGAAACACCAAATTAAAGACTGAATCGCTGCACTGGGTTAGAGAAGAAATTTTCTTCTATCCGGATTGATAATAGCAATAGAATTCAGGTTAACTTGGCAAGCGAGACTGATGATGTGGAGAACTCAGTTTAGTTCAACACATGTTCAGTCTGGGAATGCTCCCATCAAATACCTTGCGAGATGACTATTCGAGCGAACACCTGGTGTCCACCTACTAAAATTTAGTTTTAATTAATCATGGTAATGAATGAAATAGCAGCAGACGCCATGAGAAACACAATAATTCATGCTTTTATGCTGTTGCTGTTCCTCTTTCAAAGACTAAATTGTGGATTCTGATGAAACAGATGTGAACGCATCTGCTACATTTGTTTGATTCGACTGTGAGCTCAGCAGGTCTTGTTTTCATCACAGCTAGATGTCCCACCTTAAACCCTAATACTGCAACATAATCTGCTGGCTAGTTGTAAGTCAGTCTTAAAGAATTGAATTGGATTGGTACATGATGGATTCTTGTGTGTTTGTAAACGCAGAAAAGCAATGAGAATTCAGCTTGCAGGCAAGGTCTACGGTGGGCATGAGGTGCAAACCACTTCAGCAAATTGAAAGAAAAATTACAAATTACAAAAGCATTATAGCATTAACCAAAGCACTACAACATGGAACAACACAACACAAAGTGGAAGAGGTAGGTCTTCTTCTTCTTCATTTTTATTATGGTGAATCACAAGCAATTTAAGGTGCATACCGCCACCTACTGTACATAAATGTGAAGCAACATTACTTCACATCTATCAAATTCTATTTTTTTATTTTGTATTCTGAAAATAAATAAATAATGCTTCCCTTAATCTGTAAATATCCATTATATTTCCTTAATTTACCAATATTCCTTTAAGACTCAATTCTTGATGTGTCCTTCCAACCATTCTTCTCACTTTCTCCCTTTCAGGTTAATTTGTTTTACAGTTCATCAATACGTGTTCTACATTTTCTTTCTCTTCACATCCTTCACATTTATTATTATTCTACCTCCCTATTAAATATAAAATGTCATTTAAATAGGTATGACCGACTTTTAATCTGATCATTATTATTTCTTCCCTTCTGTTTCTCTGAATATTTCTAATTAATACTGACTTTTGTACTTTATTTAATCTTCTTCCTTTCTTATCTTCATTCCTCCTTTTTTGCCATTTTTCTATTTCTTTACTCTTAATAAGTGATTCCCCTTCCTCTTTCTAAAAAGGAATTATAATTGTTATTTCCCCCTCTTTTGCCCTTTTATCTGCCTTTTCATTGCCTTTTACACACTCATGTGCTGATACCCAACAGAACCAAATATTAATGCCACCCCTAAAGTAATGGTGCTACACACTCGTGTATTTTAGGCGGCAGAGTGCACCTTAAAGTTGCTTGCAATCCACCATATTAGAAAAGAATCTCCATTCTCCCATTCTGCAGTATTTGTAAGTGCAACCTCTAACTTCATGCTCTCTGTTTTTAATTT
>JAUZNJ010034000.1:0-12914 GCA_034780135.1 Jordanella pulchra | reverse complement strand
TAGGTGAATAGTTTGTTAGATTTTTTCAGAATTGTTTTTTATATGAAAGATAAAAGCAAAACTATATATATATGTGATTTATTTCTATATGTTGGTATATTATAATGTTACGTTCCCCATTAAATGCATTTAAGGTTGGAGCTGTAATGGGACAGTTTGGCAAAAAAAGTTCACTGGCTTAGAGCAATTTTGCAATGCTTTGTTTGTGTATCATGGGTGTATAAAAACGTAGTATTTTTCAAGCTACAAATTCATATTAGTTTCAGAACAAATAATCAGTGCTTTCATTCCAGCTTCTTATTTTAAAGCTGTAAATTATCCAATAATTTAAAGAGAGTGGAAAACTTCCTGGAGTCAAGGATATCAAAATTCCACTTCTGTACCAGACTTTGTCCTTCTACAAGGGGAATACTCATTGCAGAACTGGATAATGAGAACTGTCCCAGTTTTAGTAACGTATGAAGTCCTTCACTTTTCCACACAAATTAAGTGTCTGTGTCTCTTTTGTCCTATTGGTTTGACTCTCTTTGTATTTCTAAATCCTCTTTTTTTATTTATTTGAATTTAGAATCCACTATTTTATCATTGCACATGTCTAATACTGCACACACCCACATTCAATTTTGTTTACATCTTATTATATACAATAGCAGGTTCTTTTTGCACGGCTTTTCTTTCCCTGATTTATTTTTATTTGGTCTTTACTTGCACAGTTAATACTTTAATCTGTTTTCTTAATTACTTATAGTAAAAATTCACTTCCTGTCATGCATTGTTAAGCTGTTGGTATTAAGGCCATCAGCTCCCTGGCTATGAGATTTTCATGTTGTCTTCATTTTAGTTTTGTCTTCCTCCTCTGTTTTTTTCTGGCTTTACCTTCATCATATCATGATGCCTGCTACCACGACCCCCCCTCTTTTAAATTCTGGCATCTGTGGTGTATTCTTAAAACAATCTGTCCCAATGTTCAGTAGCAGTTTGTGGCTGGCACTTAGACCTGAGCAGTGTTTGATTATTTCTTCTACTTTTTTGTTGTATTCCAGTTTCTCATTCTGATATGTTGATGTGCCATGAGCAAGGTACTTAACCTCAAGTTGCCCGCCATTATAGACACTGTCCATCAGTGTCTATAAGCACGATTAGCACTTTGAGGGAGGAATGAGTGAGGAAGGTGCTGCATAAATTCAGTCCAATTTTGGTGTTTGTATCTGTGGTCTTGTTTGTCGTCTTTGTACTGCATCGGAAGTCAGTAGCCCTCATTTGTTTGGTTGACCCCCCCCCCCCCCCACATAGCCCATCGAAAACCTAAAAACAAAGGTAAAGAGATTCATTGGATTGATTTTCTGCAAGAAGATTTGTTCTCCAGCTCCCTCTTGTGACAAGATGAAGCTCGCTTCAAGATCACAACAAATCTTGACTTCTGTTCATCTATACCCAATACTGGCAAGATCATAAGGCATTTACTTTAAAATGAAGCTGAATTTGAATTTAACCTTTTTCACACCACGGCATCATTATCACCATTATCATCAATGCTGTCTGCAGGCTGCTCTGTTCCAGCAGCTTATCACCTGTCTGTCTGCATATTATCTGCAAGGAGAACTCCTCCATATGCGGTCAGCATGTGTGTTTGCTACTGGGATATTGGGTTTATTTTGAGAATTTATTCCCAGATGGTGAGTGTTTATTTGAATGTGTATGACCACAGGTGCTGGATCTGGCTTCGTTTTGTATGACAGATGGACCAGCCATCTTGTCCTCTCCATGTAAATGTTCCTCTCTTTCTGTTTCTACTCACAATCATTCACGCACAAAATGATGCACTGCATAACCTCATTTCCAAAACTGCAAATAGGGCCATCTGAAGAAACGGATTCAGTTATGCTTAGTTGATCATTAAGGAAAAAATAAATACATTTTTGACCCCAGAAAGTTTTGTTGTTGTTAGAACACTGTCCTGAATTTGAATTTGAGTGTTTTCAGATTGCCTGGCTCTAATGCCTTGCTTCTGCGTTTGCAAAACTGAACTTGAGATTTAAGCAGAACAGCTTTATGGCAGCATTTCTTAAATGTGATCTAATGCTCAGCAGGTAATTTTACACATGTATAGAGATTTTTATTTACACTGACTTGCTCATGTTCAGCACCCAGAGGCTACATCATCTATAACTTTTAAGCAGTTTTAAACCATGTTTTATGTGTTTGATTTGTGAGATGAGAGAACATTTTCCTCTTCAGCTTCCTTTTGATTCACAGAACTGCAGCACAACTTTTTCAAACTATTTGTTTTCCCATCCCAATATATGACTTTATATCCCAGCAGTTAATGCAGCAGTTAATTGAAATCATGGATTCTAATATGATCTTTAAATCTATGTTGTAAAATTCATTCTAGTCTTTTTTATTTGTTTTAATGTTAAGCCATATTCTATCCTGTCTTTTTATGTGGTCGATCACAATATTGACCCAATACAATATTAGCACAAATCATACCAACTTTTATCATTTATTTTATATGATAGAATGTTAGAAAAAGCTTGATCAAGTAATAAATAAAATTCAATATTAGTTTTTTGTCTAATATCTGATCAATAGCCGTAATTAATATTGGATCGGGACATCCCTAGTTTTTATTATCTTGTTATGATACCTAATTGGGGGAAAGTTAAAGCCATTAACCCTTTGAGGTGAAGTTTGTTTTAAACATTGTTATTTATCTTTGTTAATCCATCCAAGTTCATTTCAGTCCAGTTTAGCTTAATTCAGTTTATTTACCTAGCTCCAATTTACAACACCTATAATCTCAAGACACTTTACAGAGACAGTTCAGTCCAATCATACAGGCAGATCGTTTCAAGCTTTTCAGTAAGGAAACCCAGCTGATTGCTTATTAACTTTGCACGATTGTTGTTTCCTGGATGAGTAAATAGTAACAGTAGACAATTGCCTGCATTGTTTCCTTGACTCTGCCCCAAGCTTTTCCACTGAGCATACATCCAGGAATAGTGGAAAGGCTTTTGTGAGCTGAAGGTATACAAAACGAACGTAAAAGCACTCATCCTAAAATATGTACTAAAATACGCACATTAGAAAAGGTAATGATGAATCAGCTCTATAGGTGACTGTGTATAAAGATCCAAGTGGTTCAATACAATAAACTCTAAAATAAAGTATAATAAAGTGATAAATAAAAGTAATAAGATAGAGTAGCAAAAAAATACATGTTAAAATGTTTATATTGTTGACAATAATGAATGATGCAAGTAACAACAGCATATGTGGGCAGAGTACCCAAAAATTGTACTCAAGTAAGTAGCGATGCAAGAGTAAATACATTTCTGAAAAGGCTACTCATACCCTGGCCAGCCAGACTGATAACATGTTTACACAGAAATACATTTGGCTGGCCAGGCTAGGCTGCTTGAGCACTGAGTAACTATTTATAACATCAGATTAATGTCTCAACGATTTGCTAAAAAATGGACAAACATAAATGAATAGCAAAAGCTAATCTGTATATATTAGAGCAGGGTGATCACCTCCAATGACAATATCTACTTCTTACTGTACAGTCACTACACCTCCGATTGTCACAGTAGGCATGGCAAATAGAACATTATTATATTACATTTTGGGTATAAACAAAATACAAATATTACCAAACAACTCTTCTATTTTTCTGCAAAAGTCACCCCTATCACCCGATGCTTACATTGGGTAGAGAAGGCATCGCCATACACGGAAAAGAAAATGCCTTCTCAAGAAAGAGTTATCCAGTTGAGCAGTTAAAAATTTCTGCTTAATATGTGAAAAACTTGAATGCTTGTCTGTTTGTCACAGGCCTCTCAGTTCAAGGTGATATAAGACTGCCTTTCTTGTGGATATATTCACCCTGGCTTTTTCTAACCTATCTGCTTATGTCTGCCAGCAACAATTTAAATTACATGTGCTTTGAATAACATGGATTAAACGTTGGGTTCCAAATTGAACAAAAACGAGCTACAGGGCATGTAAACAAAACCCATCCAATTTAGATTAACTACTTATCTTACCAAGATGATCTATTATACATCCAGACATACATACAGAAGTGGCCCTGTATGTTCAAATTTGATGTGTAATGTATTTAAAAATGGCTCAAGTTGAATATTTATTCTGGTCAAATACTTTGAGCATTAGAATTTACATCTGAAAGACCCCATTTAAAATGAAGTATACATGTTAAAGGTATGTAAACTTCTGACATGAACTGTTTGCAGTTAACCAGGTACCATTTTGTAGTTGTAATAAAATGTTCCTTAAGTGTCCTGCAGCTCAGTTTTTAGTGTTTCTTCTACAAACTATTGAGCACTGTCTGTACATCGTAGGTAGAATCATCTGAGGTACCATTTGATGATGAGGTGTGGCCTCACCCAGAAGGTGAGAGGCTTAATGAGGTTCCAGCCCCGCCTTTCTCCTCCCTCTATTCTCAAAGCCACTCCTACTATCAGGTAATCTTTGCTTTGTGGCCATTGCATGCGTTCATGGTGTCAAGGACATTTGATTCACATTATATGGGCATGAAATTGCTTTTCAGCATCCATATAATTTTTAATTTCTGTATTGGTTTTTTAAAAGCTCTTTAAATATGTTCCCAGACTGTGATGTTTGAATGTTTTTGTACTTTTTAAAAATTGTACACTTACTGTGCACTAAACAGAAAGGGTTAAAAATGTCTGAATGTTTTTGGGAGATTTTTTTTCTGTGGGATTTTGAACCAAAGAGCCCGAGGACTTATTGGCAGATGGCAGAAGGAATAGGACATAAGGAACAGATGACTCCAGAAGTATTTATATTTTTAGAGGAAGGAGACATTACTGGAGGTAGTGAGCAATTAAATAAAGACACATTTTAGAACCACCATCATTTTAATAACATGGTTATCTAGTGGTCCCAAAATCCCTTTTTAAACAAGGTTAATAATTTGACAAATACACATTTAAGTGTGATAGGATCACCCGGTTGAGATTTAAAATTGGTACATGGTCTGTCCCCTAAAGAAATGATACATATTGCACTTTTGTGTGTATAATATTCAGGTGTTTGGGCTATATTTTTACTGTATAAAAAGTACAATTGGAATGATCCAGGAATAAATCACAAAGTGCATGTTAGTGTTGTATTTGTGGTTGCATTGATGTGATGAAACTTTGGTTTTTTATTTTGTTGTGTTATCTATGTTGCTGTGAATAGTTTCAAATAAAAATAATCTGTGTTCAAATTCCATTATAGCTACATTTTAAAACTCTTTCTCTGTATTTTTGCAGGTTTATTTTTTCTGAATAGGTCAATGAAGATAAGTATTAGAACTAAATGCGAAAAGAATGATTATCATGGTTAAATTTTTTCTCAATTGTTTATACACAAAAACTAGTACTTTAGGCACAGTGACCACAAGATAAGATAAGATCACTTTATTAGTCGCCCATGGGAGAAATTTACCTTGGAAGCAGGTGCAAAACTGCAATGCGTACAACAATAAAAAAGCCCATCCAAAGGAAGAGTAACCGTGAATAAATACATCAAAACAGAAAAATAAATAGAAGCAAAGTGTCAGATCGACAGAATACCGATCTTCACTCACGCACATTACATCCTCTGCATACTACTCTTGCTCTGGACCTCCTGTTGATCTGACCAGGCCCCGCTAGTCTGCTATTCATCAGGTTCATGGAGAGTGGAACAAATGGATGCTTCAGACGGTTATATATGCACAGCAAACCATGAACCTTTTCCCAGAGGTCATCAGAACAAATTTTGATGCACATGAGCACGTGACCCTTCAGACAAGATGTTCTGAGCTAGCCTGATGGTAGCCTGCTCAAACAGGTGCTGTGGAGAAGATAGATCCGGAGTGTTGATAATCTTACTTGTCATCTTCACCAAACTTTGGATTTAAGTTTTTTTAATTTATAAAAGTAAGATTTCCATTCCACCCAGTAATGCCGTATCTAAGAATAGACTCGGCGGTTGCTCTATAAAAGAGATCAAAATGTATCATTTTAGAAACGCTGCACGATCTGAGTCATCTAAGAAAATAGAGATGATGGTGAAACTTTAGACATACATTTGTCACGTGTGTGCGCTGGCTGGGATCGCCATCTATGTACAGACCTAAATATTTAAAAGATGTGATGAAGTGGCCGTGTGTGGCTGTAGGACTCCGGTCACTTATTAGTATAGGATCCAGAAATAATTCAAAAGTTTTGGAGGTGTTTATTTATAGCTTATAAGAGTCGCATCATAAAACAAAACAATCTGCAGCAGATTTATGACTTTCGGTATTGTCTGTTAAGAGACTTAGAATAACAATATAATCTGAAAATGTTCTTATGTACTGATTGGGTTGAAAACTAATCCTTCCAAAAAAAGGTAAGGCGAACTGATGCAACCTATGCTGGCTCCTGTGATACTTACCCTAGAATCAGAGAGAACTAAATTGTATTTTACTTGCTGAAGTCTTTTTGATAAAAAAAGAAATAACACCACTTAGTTAAAAATAGAATTAACCTTCAGCTGTTCCCAAGAAGAATATCTGCATGAATGGAATTAAAAGTTGAACTAAAACCGACAAAAAGAAGTCTGCTGCAGAGTTCTCCAGATGCTTTAGTGCTAGGTGCCTCAGTGTCAAAGTAGCATCACGTCTAGTGCGTCTTCTAGTGTAAGCAAACTGAAAGAGATCCAGAAATGCCAACATGTAACTCACCCACCAACTCCCATAACCAAACCCATTTTCTGCTCGTCTCTCTAGATGTTTTTCAAAAACACACTTCAAACATTTTCTATAAGCAGTAAAATGACATGTTTTCACCAAGAGCACACTGTCATTCAAAATTAAAAGCAATTAAAAGCAAATTGCCCTAACTTTGCACACGACTTGTCACAAGGGCAAACACTCGCACAACTTTATAATTAGCTTTCAGAGTTGATGCAGAAAAGGGCCAGTTTCTGTTTTCATGCAATCAAGGCCAACTTTGGAATGCATGGAAGAAAACAGCACAGTTATTTTTAATGTTACCAGATCTACAGTAGATTTCAGTTTTTTATGTGTAGCAGCATGTATAACTTTATGTCTGATGTGTTTTTTAGGAAAAATAAAATACATTATATAACATATACTGTTTTATGTTTGTGAGTTTTGCTGGTTAAAAAAATATTTTTTACAACGCATTGTTGCACATACTATCTGCAACAAGTGTAACAACGAAGAGAAAAAGGTCAAAGTCATGATTTGTGATTTCAATGCATCAAAGTGTTTTACACTGAGCTCATTAGTGCTCAAATGCTTCCTATAAATGTTTATCCATCTGATGGTTTAAAAAATACTGTTCTGAGAGGAATTCATATCATTTTGAAAGAAAAGTTTGAGTTTGTAGGAAAATTGAGTTTTTTTTTTAAGATTTTGAGAAAAAAATAACTCACCTTACCTGCAGTTATAGTTTCTATACTGCAGGAGGCAGCAGAGGACAAAACACTGTTTTTTGGAAATGAATTCATAAAATCGAACAGGTTTCATAGGAGACATTATAATCTATTTACTGAAGCTCATTTGTTGCTCTGGATGATTTGCTATTGTTGTTAATATGTGTTTTTGTCCAGTTCGCTATAGTCCGAAGTCACCCGGCTTTTACCCAGAATCACCCTGCATACCATCTAATTTAAGTTTAAATACAGTTGCCCTGTAAAGGTTAAAGCAGTTTTAGAATGTAAAAGGATAGTTTTAGGGCAGGTAAAAGAGGGTTGTTTAATTTATCATGCAAAAATAAAAACAGTATGGCAACCCCACTGCGATTACACTAACATTTGATTGTCTGCTTAAAGTGAAAAGCCATCTAAGGGGAGTTAAGCAGTCTATATTCTGCTGGTGGAAGGCATTTACATGACAACTGCTAATTGGACACTTCAGATATCTGCCCCAAAGGCTGGCAAGAAGGATTACATAGTTAAAAGAACGCGTTAAAAATCCCTGTTTGAAGTTTACCACAGGCTGTGTTGGAGACACATTTTTACCCACACTGGACGAGATTTATAATCACCTTTGGGTGCAGGCCCATTCCTACTGGGATACTTGTGTTGATGAAAGATGAGCTGCTCTCAGAAAGATGCTTTATGGGATCATCCTCAGTATTATATGTCAGGGTCATCCAGTATATCCTCAGTTCACTGCTGGGCTCCTGTATGGTTCACTGCAAATATAGAAGAAAGTTCTTTGGTCAAATCTGAAGTATTTAGCATACATGAAACAGGCAAAGTGTGTGACAATGCTGACATATGATCTGACATCTGTTGCTGTGGGTATGATTTTCTTTAGAAAAACAGGGATGGTAGTCAAAACTGATAAGAAGTCGATGTAAGTCAAGCACAACAAAACATTTAAAGAAACATTTTAAAGGCTGCAGAAGACAGGAGATAGAGCAAAAGGTTGACTTTCCAAAGGTTATATTACCAGAAAACATGCAGGCAGAGATAACATAGAATTCTAGGTTAAACCATTTTTATTTATCACAATAGCTCAAAGTCTGAACCAATGCCCATCAGAAAATGTGTGCCAAGATATGAATGATTTTCCATCTAGTTTGACTGAGGTGGAGCAATTTTGCAAAGAAGAAAGTACACAATTTTCAGTGTCCCGATGTGTTAAACTGGTAAAGAGATATACCTCAAATGATCTACGGCTGTAAATAACTAAAAAGTGTTTATGCAAAGTCCCTGCATCATGCATAGGTAATCACATGCTTCTCTTATTGTTATTTTAATATCTGCGGAAACTCTTTTTTCCATCATCGCTATTTAGATCTATTTACACATATTTCTGCTTCTTAAGACTCATGTTTATATTTTCTTTTAAAGCAAATCTTATTATGAAGTGTTGCAGTGAGGGCGTAAGGTGTTGCTGAACATTACAATGGTTAAGCATGATTGCTTTGCAGAATGAGAAATTGCAGTTTATTTCCAACATATGTTACACTCTCTAGGCTGTGAATGATGCAGAGGATATCTGTAAAATGTGTCTTAAAGCTTCTTTTTGCTCATTTATTCTCCATATATGTTTGATATGTAGTCCTGTGACATCACAAAAGAGATTTTCTGTAGGTCTGTATCAAAAACACAGAATGGAAATAACAGAACTGCTCATCTAGATTGTGGTATTTGATACTGTTACAGAGTTTATTTAGTTTAAAACCATCTCTTTCTTTCCTCAAACTGAAAGGTTTCTTAAAGGCAACAGCCAAACCAATCTTTAAAATAAGTCCCGGGTGAAATGTATGACTTCTGCAGAGGCAGAAAGCTGGAAAACTGTAAAATGTGATTTGTTTTCCTCCTGTACCACAAACGCAGCAAAATGTTCACTTAGAAACATCAGTGATTTTTACTCATTAGGCTAATGCGGCTAATTAACAAGGAAGTAATGGAAGAGTGGGCAAAGGAGTGGCAAAAGATGAGATGTGGAAAGAAATACATGCAGGCTAATGCAGAATCAGTCTAGATTTGCTGCTGTATGTTAATCATTCTATCAATCAACTAACTTTCCTCTTCCTGGATGATCTACTTTCCCTCCTACTCACTGGAATTGAGAGAAAATCGATGTGTGCACTGGGTCATCTGATCTAAAACTTTCAAAAGTCACCACTGTCTGACTTCATCTTACTTAGACTGTTGATTCTTAGTGATTGTATATTATTTAGTTTGTTGTATTGACAGTATTTGTTAGAATTAGGTCGGGGTGTCTACAGTGCCCTCCAATAGTGCTTCTACTCATTAAACCTTTATACACAACACAAAACCTCAATGGATTACATTTGGGTTTTATTTGAGAAAATAACACATAGTTCATCATTTAGAAATGAAAGCAAACCATTTTTTGTAGTTGTGTGCATTTATTTAATATTTTGTCAAACCACCTTTTGTTACAGTTAGACCTTTACGTCTTTTAGGGGCTTCTCTAACAGCTATGCATATAAAGCTTGGCAGGGTTTTGAAAATGTTTCTTTGCCATACAGCCAAAGTTCTTCAAACATGAATGCAGAGCAAATAGAAACATATATTTTCTAGAGCACATAATCTTTGTTTATAAGCTAAAAAAACATTGCCTGTGTTCTAGTTGGACCAGATCACCTTCTTGCTACAAAACATCTATCCTTACCATTCATGTATCAAGGCCAGAATTGTAAAGCAAAGTTATAATAGTTGCCTTGTCAACAGATGTTCTCACCTGATGTGGATCTTGGCAGCTTCTGCATAGTTACTGCAGCTTGATCGAGACTTTCCTTACATGAGCTGTCAGCTCGAACGGCCACACCTTGGTTGTTTGTCCTGTAGTCGTGCCATATTTTTTCCATTTTCAGATATGATGTTCAAAGTTAGAAAACTGTTTTTTTTTAGCTAAACATGATTTAAACTTCTTCACAACTTTACAGCCAATCTGTCTGATATGTTGCTTGGTCTTTATGCTGCAGTTTAGATTTAAATGAATGATGCACTTTTTAATCTGTAAATGTTTTTTTTTCTTCAACTGCATAATTTTCCTTTAACTTCTATTCATGCATAATCATTTTTAGGCAGTAATGATACGTTGCCAAGTCTTAGTATTTGTCTCTGTTAGTATAGTGAGTTAATTCCTTTTTCATTCTCTAACCAGTAGTTGTGTCCTTACAATATCTTCTGCTTTTAATTGCCTGCTCTACAAACTGTTAGGTGTATTTTTTTTATGTTCATCCTATACCATAGGAGCTTGCCTTAGCTTAGCAAAGTGGTTCTTATTAGAATCTGAAACTGATCTAATGGAAATGCTGGGGAGAAGCCAAAGAGTTGGGATCGCTGGAACAGAACACAGAAAAGATGTGCATGGAGTCTCGCCCACATTACCTCTAAATATGTCAGGACTGCCCTATAAATATTGATGGTGGTTATATTTATTACAGGCCGATATCTGTTTATGTTTTTGTTTGGCTTTTTCCAGCCTGAAATACTGATTATACAGCATATGTTAAGACAACACATCTTTACCGTGTTTGGGCTTGTCTACGTAGAACATAGCAGAGATGGTAATGTAGCAGTCAATGCTTAACCCAACAGTAAGAGCAGGAGGAGAGTTTATAATTTGTTTAACAAGTAAACACAGTTTTTCCCTGATAGACAGCTACTGGCACTGTCAACCTGTAATGATAGAAGAGAAAATTTGTCTTTCTCAGCAGTCTGACATTAAACATTTATGATGTGTGCTTTATTTAATTGCTTCTGAAATATTGATAGAGTTGGCATTCACTGGCTGACATTTGACTTAATGGAGACAAGAAAAAGAAAGCCTGAAAGAGAGGTGCATTAAGAGTTGAGATATGGTCAGTGTGCCACTGAACTGTTGCTGCCTCAGCTAACATCTCTTTATTTTACTGTTTGTGGTTAGATGTTGAAAAGTTGGCTACAATACTGCTTTCAACTAATCAGATATTAATTGTATTTGTGCACTGAGACAAAACAGTAGTTACTTTAACCTTTTATATAATTCTGTTTTGATTTTATCATTAAATTTGGTCAACATAGTCACAGAGACGTTACCCTATCAAGGTATAACTTCTTGATTTCAGCTCTTATTAAGCCATTTCAAATAATCTGTGAAAATTCTCTCTTTTTATAGTAAACATCTATAATAAACCACATCTATATAAACCAATACATTTTTAAGGCCAATGCAGATACTGATTAGTTTCAAATCTCTTTAACTGGTCACCAATATGTAGTGTCGTTTTTTTGGGGGCCGATTTTTTAAGCCAAGATTGCTTTTATTTTCTGCGTTTACATGAAAAAAAAAAATAGTTTTAAAATGTTCTTCTAGTTTTCATTTGAACAAAAAGAAAAATTTTGCCTATTAAAAGGCCACAGAAAACATTAACAATGAAAAGCGAATGGAGGGAGGGGTAATCCATGTATGTCTTATCTGAGTGTGTCTGTAGGCAGCAGGGTGCCTCTGTTTTGAAATAATGAGTCTTTGGATTATTTTTCCATTTAAAAAAAAAGCTGGATGTAAAAGTATCCTATAAGCTAAAGCAAAAGTTTGAAATCATGACAAAAAAAACAACCTTCGATCAATGCGTCCTTGTGTCTATCCATCCTACCTAGAGCAGTCAACCAGTCAAAACACTTGTCAGCATATGAGATTGGGAGACGCACTGGTACTCTCTGACAACAAGAATATCCAAACTACTGTACTTTTATGATTTATTAAAGTACATCTGATAAACTTGATTTTCTGAATTTACAATCAAACTTCAATGGCATTTAAACAGGCTTTTCCTCAAATACCTTCCCTGTCTCATTGAAGAATTTCTAAACAAGAACACTGAACATTTTGTAAAATGTTTTTATAATCTGTCCATCTGTCCTTCAACATAATATTGATGGACTAATATATAATTGATCATTTCTAAGAAAAAGAATACCGGCCACTGATCGGAAGAGAGATGTACTGCTGGTAATGGATTTATATTTTACATTCATAATGCTATTATGGAACTGTTAAGGCTACTTTCATTGAGTGAGTATCACTATCAAGCAGACACAGACTGTGATTGCATAAGAGCTTTAGAAATTACCAATATGGAGGGAGGATCCAACTCCTGACCCTCTTAATAGTAGGTGACTGTTATAAACCGCGTCACATAGGGCGTGTTGAAAAAGGTTGTCACAGAAAACCTTATAAATATACTGGCTTTTCACAGCAGGTAGATTATATAAAAAGGAAAACAGATATTTTACAACACTTTCAAATAGGTGTCTGATATCCTGTAACTGAGCAGCTTTTAGCTGTTTATACTCTAAATGGAGGTCTCTGACTGTTCAAGATTAATTTAAAAGCCGTTTCTGTCTTTCTACATGCC
>JAUZNJ010033999.1:0-37767 GCA_034780135.1 Jordanella pulchra | reverse complement strand
TATATTATATTATATTTTAATGAGCTACTTTCTATATTTATGCTGCTGTTTAGGCTGCTGGATCACATAGGGACTACATTTCCTCGTTTTACTTAATTCTATCTTTATTCTTCTATTCTGCAGTATTTGTTAAGTTCCACTCATAACTTGATGTTCTCTTGCTTTTTTTTCATAGAAGCTTCATCTGGTCCGTTCCTGTTGATTGTGATTCTGGAGAGAAATATTAGCTTGGCTGCTGCCACCAACACTTTGGTTTGTAGATGGAGCTTGTCCTGTTTCTCAGTGTAGTCCTGTTTCTCTTACTGGGACTAACTGGATGTGTTCTCTTTTCTCCTCTGATATGGGAACTTACTCGGAGCTCGTCTGACTGGCTGTCTTTCCTGGACAGGGCCGCCTGTGGAGCTAGCTAACTTACTGTTTTTTAAAGCTGTTTCTTTTTTTACCTCCCTCAAGGAAGTTATGTTTTCATCTGCATTTGTTTTTTTGATTGTTTGTCTGTTCTCAAAATAACTTGAAAAGTGTTGGGCGGATTTTGATCAAATTTTCACAGAAGGGGCGTATTATAGCCATTGGGGGGGTTATAATACGTTATAATATGTTATAATACGGATCATCACCATAATTCAATCATTTGTCAATGGTTATAATACGCCCCTTCTGTGAAGGTCTTAAGCAAAATCCGCCCAACACAAGTTATTTTGAAAACAGACAAACAAACAAACTAGCTGCTTGGCGGAGGTCTGCGCTCTCCAAGTGCTTTTCTAGTTCTATGTCTGCTTCTATTCTTTTGAACCCCAGTCGGCCTCGGCAGATGGCCGCTCACACTGAGCCTGGTTCTGCTGGAAATTTCCTGTTAAAAGGGAGTTTTTCCCCTCCACTGTCGCTACATGCATGCTTACTGTGAGGGATTGCTGTAGAATAAATGACACAATGCAATCCACAATCGTCATTGTAAAAGGAATCGTCTCTAATATCTAATAACTCAATGTTCCAGTCTTGGCTTCAAAGCTGATGAGTCTTTTTACAGTCTTTTATCACTTGTGCAAGTTTGACAGGTTCTTTTAAGTAATTTATGAAATCTACTGGTAGTAATCAGGTCTAACTGGCAGGTTGGAGCCCAGTAAAGAGGATCAATTTTATCTTGTAAAATCTGGTTTAGCCTGTTACATTTTTAAACTGAATCTGTGTCCAGACATACAAGCATAGATACTGACCCATAATCTAAAGCAACCTCTATTTATAGATATTGTGTTTAAAATATGAAAGCATAACTGATGCCAAGATTTTTGCTTTTAAAATTACAATGTCTCAGACAGGTTTACATTGGTGTTCACGGGGAGAAATTATAAGACAGCCCCTAAAATCTGGAAGTTTTGCCTTAGAAGGAATTAAAATGTATGGAGGATATTTGTGCTTGATCATTTTTAATTCTGACAATCCAAAGGGCTCACGCCAACAGCTTTACAATAATTTCCATGTAACTTATGAGTCACCATCTTCTAAATTTTTATCGCATTGATCAACAGTTTCACTAACCAGTCTAAACGGTGCAAATAATGCACAGGAAAGAAAGAAAAGCTGAAGGAAATAAAAACTTTAAGTGAATTCTTGAAATGTGTGTTGTACGTACAACCAGTTATGAATTTTCCTTAAGCAACATCCAAGGATTCTTTAATTCCTGTTTCTAATAAACATCAGCTTTCTAGAAAAAGGCTAGCTATTTCCACTGAATGTGTATCACAAACAGCACTGGTCTTTGAGAATCTGGTCCTTTTTTGAGTACAAGAATTAATTAGATATAAAAACTAGAACCAGACAAGTTCTCAAAATACATGTACAATACCTTAATATTCAGGCGCAAGTATCTAATTTGTTAATTAGATAGTGAGACTGTAATACAATTCTGACATCAAATAAGATGAGTGTTTCTGTGAATCAGGACAAAAGGGTTTGGGGCATTTTGGGATCTTTTGTTTTTCTATGGGGAAGTTAAAACTTTTCTCGGTGTGGACTTCATAATATCAAAAGCTGCAAAACATACCAAGCAATAGGGAAACCCCCATTTTCTACAGAGAAATAGCTGTCAACTAATACGAGGAATACTAGTGTTTATTTTCTGTATCATTAGACCCTGACACATTAAAGTAAAAAAAAAAAAAAGAAAGATTTGAGATATTTATC
Organism: Jordanella pulchra; assembly: GCA_034780135.1. NCBI lineage: Eukaryota > Metazoa > Chordata > Actinopteri > Cyprinodontiformes > Cyprinodontidae > Jordanella > Jordanella pulchra. Next base: position 35,586 of record JAUZNJ010033999.1, on the reverse strand, counting down.
TAAAAAATAGGCTTAAAACAGCACCAAGCTTTGGGCCAGCTGGTCTGAATCATGTGACCACCCTTGAATCAGGCTCCTCGCTGAGCTGGAACAGATTCGTCTGAAAGCTGGTCCACCTGAACTTCAGCGTGTGACTCAGCCCCACCAGCAGGGGAGCTGATAGCATGGACTGTTCCCCAGCAGAGTCAATTAAGCTGTCAGCGTGTGTGTGATTGGAGCAGGCCCAGTTGTGTGTGACTCAGGACGCTGCCTGTGAACCAAATGGAAACCCTACATCATCTTAGGGGTCCTTAAGCTTTATTTCAGCGGGTGCCGCTGTCTGCCCTGTAGGAGGAGACGACAAGATGAAAAGAAATAGAGAAGGTGGTTTTACTCTCATTCTGACTGCATTTCTGCTGTATTTAAAAAAAAAACTTTCCTGGCATAAGTGTAGGGAAAACACTCTCTCACACACACACCCCACAGTGGTCTATTACACACACACTCAGCTGTGAGTACATCTGTGGCTTCTTTGATGAGAGTTTAGATCATTTGTGATTTGAAAAGTAATTTTCTGTTGGAGCCTTAGAGCGTTTAAAAATGAAAAGCCGTTCCACAAAAGCCACTTTAAAGATCATTAACTGCATTTCCCAGAGTTGGACAGAACTAAAAATGACCTTCAGTTGAACTAGATTGCTTTCAGGAGAGCTTTAATGAGCTGCAGTTTAGTGGTAAAGTTAAACAAACACTGTAGCTGGAGGTGGCACTGAGGAAGAAACTGGAGTCATCCGGCTCAGACGGTGTATAAAGGAACCGTCTAGTTGGCGACGGGACCTTCATGAGAGAACGTGTCTCAAACTAAAAAAAAAAAAAGTCTTGTTTCAAACTGTTGCAGTGACTCACCGCTCCTTCTCCCGGTTTTACGGGAAGTGGAATGTGTTTTTAATTCTTCTCATTTATTTTTCCTCACCCCCACTCCTTCTTGCTTTGGCGAAGTCTAGGAGGGTCAGACAGTCGAGTATTGTTTGTCTGACTGTGTGAATATTGTGGTGTGTCTGTTTGCGTATTTCTCGAGTGTATAACTGAAGGGCCGGTAACCCAAATTTCTTCACAGGTGTCTGGAATGAGAGAAAAACTTTAAGGATACTCCCACTGAAAATTCCAAAGCGTTCATACTAGAACTTTATAATATTATTTCACTTTACAACTACAGACCTCAGTGTGTTTTTAATGTAATTTAAGTTGAATCAACGACACAAAGTATCAAGTATTTATGAGGAGAAATGAAAAGGATCCATGTAAAATGAAGACCTACAATGCTCCCTCCGCTTGGATTCCCCTTAAATTAAATGTAACGCAAATAGAATAAATAGGCCCTCTGATGTCACATGATGAGTAAGAAGAGCAAACCTCTGAGTGTGAAGATAATAAAGGTTTGATGGTCACACCATCACAAAGACCGAGAAACACAGCATCCAGGTTGTAGAGAGGTTTATGGCAGTAACATATAAACATCTTACTCCACTGTTCAATCCTGTATCTAAACGGAAAATAACATGTTAAAAAGAGGCAGACAAGAGGTCTGCAGCTCATTTGGCGGAGTCTGTTTACAGAAATCTACATGAAATCCTGTTTGTTTTAAACCATACAGTAAAATGTGAATCCCTCTGCTTTGGTCAGATTAGACCAGTTTTCAGCTTTTTGGTCTTTATTTAAAGCACTGAGGGGTGGAAAACAGTGTTGACTCCACATCCATCTTAAATACAGAATATCCACAGGGAAACATAGGGGAGGCAGCATCATGGTTTGGGGATTTTTTTTCTTCTTCTATTGTTTGAAGATTTAACAGGAATTTAGTCTCTATTAGCTCCAATGATAGAGCCCTCTCACTATGATTGTACCTAAATGACTTTTGTTTTGTCAATATCTTAATATTAAGTAAATCTTCTTAGATATTATACTGTAAAAAAAAAAGAGAGAAACCTTTCTTTCTGTTTAGTTGAATGTCCACCAAGCCTTCTGCACTCAAGATCAAGAGTAGATTTCCTCTTTCATATTAGGCTTAAATTTTCCACATCAGAAACAAAGTTCTGGTCGAGATCCAAAGACAAGGCTTACTAAGCCTTCCAACTACTTACCTCTAGGTCAGGTTTGAGGCATCCTGCTAGCAGATTTCTTGCATGACTTTTATGGTTCAAAAAATTCCTGAAACATTTTCTAAATCAACAAATATAATCATCAGAACCACATTTATAGCCCATCTGCAATAGATCATTCACAAAGACAAACGTTGTATATAGGTTTTGGTTTGGGTGTGACTCAGAAATTAACTACAGTACCATAAAAGATGTTCAACAAAATCTTTCATGTTTGCTTAACTTATACTAACTCAGATCTTGTTTTTCTCTGTCATTTTTATGCAAGCTCAAAATATAGACAGTTAAAATCACATTTACAAAAAACAGAAAAAATGTTTTGTTTTTCTTAAACTTTACAAGTAAGTAAAACATTTCCTGTTTTAGCTCAGCTAGATTTTTTTGTTCCAAAGTTCAAAAAAATAATTAAAAAAAAGTTTAAACAAATTCTAATGTTTTTTGATCATTCAGAGGTTTGTATAAATTCGCCTTTCATTGCTTCTTTGTATTTTGGCCCATTTCTCCTGACAGGACTGGTATAATCGATCGGGTTCGGCTGTGTTTATTAATTTTACTTTAATGGCTTCTTCCTCTCTGTGTGGCCTTTCAGGTCATGTTCCTACAGGCCTTGTTCCGACTCTTTTACCACCTTCAGGAGGCTTGCTGTATATCCTTGTTCATAACTGTTTGAACAGATAAAAGTGGCACAATTTGGCAAATGGAAATTGTTTCCAGGGATAAATCTGATTTATGAAGATCTATTACTCTCCTCCTGACACCGATCAGAAGCTTTTAGACCATCATGATATCACCAACTGAGCTTTTCTAAGTTTCTTATATGTAAACTCCTGATTTTGTATAGAAAGAATGAATTTCTTTTAAATGCTTTTATTATTATGATACTCATGTTTAATAAATAGCAATAATTTCCTTAATCCTAACTGACCTGAAACAGGAAACCTTTTGCTGGATTTTGTTGTCAGAAAGCATTACCTGCTGTGCAAGTTGGATGATCTGATCAAATTTAATTACAGAAATATATAGCTTTGGTTTGATAAAGTAAGAGATTAAACATTCAATGAAATTGAAAGTAATTTCTCAGCAAGGTAAATATTTTATACACCTCCAACCTTCAATCTATCTACTGTTTTTAACTTCAGCTGCACAGTGGATGTTTTATCCTGTGTCTCAGACTCTCTAGGCTGGATAAATATTTACATTTTAAACAGCCAGCCCTGGTATGAACTATTGATTTTTCGTTGCTTGAATTTGAGTTTCTTTTTAACTAATGTGGCATTAGGAAAACATTGTAACTTTTTGACTGTAAGATTGTCTTTTCTCTACTTTGTACATATTTTTAATATCTACAAGCTCCCCTCACTCAGATGATATTAAACAACAACATTAGTTGCCACAAAAGTGTAGACGTGAAACAGCCATACATTACGATGTCACCAGCTGACTATGAACCCATTCATGTGCTGCGTACGTGCAGAGAAGAAATCAATTCATGGATGTGTGCCAAATTTTTCTTCGGTTGAATCAGAACAAAATTAAAGTTATAGATTTTGGACCAATGACAAAGCATTCAAGAGTTAGCAAACGGCTTCATTAATATAGCTAGAAACCATCAATCAGGCTGGAAATCTGGTCACAGACTCAGACTTCAATCTTCAAAGGCTCATAAAGACCGTCAGCCTCCTGAAGAACATCTCTAGGAATAGAGGACTAATTTTTCAGCAGGACCCTGGGTTGATTACTTTAGAGTTGTCTTCAAAGGTCTGCTTAAAATCAGACAACTGCAGCTGATCCAGGAAGCTGCTGCCAGCGTCCTCAATAAAAATAAGTGGAGCACATCGACCAAGTGATAACATCATTTAACTGGATCCCTGTATTTCATATCACAAACTTTAAAATTCTTCGGTTAATCTAACTTACTGAATGGCTTAGCATCAAAATCCATTAAAGGCTTATTGTCAGGGTAGCGACTGCCCAGAGCTCTGAGGTCTTCTGGCTCTGATCTATTCTGTATATCCTGAACCAAACATAGAGAGGCACCTTTTATCTCTTATGCTCTAATCTAGAACAAACTTCCAGAAAAGCGTAAAAGCACAGAAACCCTTTGTTGTTTTAAATTGAGATTAAAAACATATTTCTTTAGAGTGGCCTTTGACTGTGCTGTCTAAACATAATTAGTTACGTTTTTAGTCCAATTTTCACTTTATTACTTACATTTTTTTCAACTTAATTCAATTTTACTCTATATATCCCCAAAGGGAAATTCAGTTTAGGTACAGCCCATCCAAGTAGATGACAAACCCAGAAAATCAGTGCACAGTCATTATACATAGGATGGGAAGCGGTGTCCAAGGTCCTGCTGCCATAAAAAAGCCATTGCCCTTGTAGTTAGGGAATCAAGAGAAAGGGATCACTATTTCATACTTTATTCTTAGCAGGATCCAGTTTGAGATGTCAAAAAACCTCAGCACGAAGAAGCAACACTGATACGTTGATACGATGATACATTGATACTATTTTATGAATAATTTTGATATTGTTTTAATATAATCATCTAATTTATTTTTTCTCTTTAATTTTTTGTGTTACCTCTATTCCACTGCAATGTACAGTCTTTTTATATAATGTGCCACACTCATGGCTGACAATAGTCTTTCAACTGAAATGTGCTGTATAAATAATCTTGCCTTGCCTTGCCTTTCCTTACATTATTGTTATTTTTTTTTTTTTTTTTTTTACAGAAAGATTTTTAATTAGTAATTTCGTTGCGTTCAGTTACTTTACATACTGTCCCCTGTTGGTTAAAGAGAAACATGCGATTTCGTGACAGTCTTCTGTTTTACGAGAAGCGTGATCACCTATGTTTTTAACGGCTAAAGTTAGCAAACCACAAGTGAAACAAAAACTAAGCAGTGAATCAAAATAAAAGTGAAGGTTTAAATGTAGGATATGTAATAAGCAATGTGTAAAAATTGAGCATTTGAACTTTGGAAGTAGATGACAAGCCATCAAAATGAGAAAAGTGCTTATTTTTATCAAGAACCACATATCTTCATAATACAAAACCGAATATAAAATCAAATAAAAGATCCAACTGCTGTTATTGAGCAGCTTTGAGCAGCAGCTGTTTGTCTCCTTATCTGTTAGCAGTTCCCAGAATAATTACAGTGTTTGTTAACCTGTATGCCTCTAACCCTTACTTTATAGCTGCAAAGGTACAGTCCTGTCTTGTGTTACAATGTGGTTGTCTGTCAAAAACATCACCTTCAGCTAAAGACTGCAGGTTTCCTTGGAAACTTTTGGCCTATTTCTGTTTGTCTAGGGTTTTTCCAGCCCTGTGTGGCTATTTTGGTCAGATAAATACGGTGTTGTTTTGGGAGCATGGGGGGGGTGGGTACTGAGGTGGAGATGAGATCACCTCTCAAGGTTCCCTGAGCAGCAAAACAACAAGTAGCAAGACAAGACAAGAGCTGAACAGACATGGAAAATAAAGGCTGTTTTAAGTTATGAGCAAATTCTGGATTTAACCTGTTCCAAAGTTTCTGAAAGGAATGTGAAAAAAATCTCTGATTTTGTTTGATCCCTGGAAAATGTTTTATAATCAGTACAGAGCTGTGAAAAATGAAATACAAGTAATGAGTTTCTGAAATTTCTTTAGAATAGAGCATACCAGACATGTCAGCATTTTGGTATATTTTAACTACTGTTTGTGCAAGGCCATGGGAAAGAAAAACTCACGCATTTTGGGCGTAATTCCTGGCTGGAAGAGAGGCCACATGCCTTGTTTGATTTTATAATTGCATCGCAAGAATGCTTTAGCTGTCTGTTGGTCTGTCTGTGTTTTAGCAATGGGGTATGACTTGTGTCGTGGTTATCTCCCCATCAAAGGCAATGAGCAACTGTCTGTGGGTGTGTGTTGGTGTGTCTGTGTGTGAGAGAGAGAGAGAAAAGTGTGCTGCCATGTTTTTGTCTGAATCTCCGACCAGGTGTGGGGGTAGAGGCATGGCTTCTTGGTCCTGCTGCCAGCTGCAACACCTGCATGAACTTTGAAACATCAACAAATGAAGTCAGAGCTTCCTGAGCTTAGTGGCAGGCGGCACATGCACTGATGCTTTCTGTTCAGTTTGGGGCATTTGAAAACAGAAACTCTGCTCTGTAGGCATTACATTATCTCATAGATGCTGGGACCCACCTGGAAAAGCAATACTTTCGTCTCTTGGTTTGATTTACAGATTTCATCCTTGCGTGTTGGATTAACCGTTGAATCTTAGGGGTTCAATTCACAGCCATTGATTCTTTTGACATTTTGTTCCACGAGAACCTCAAATTTCCATACACCCTTTTTTATGTTGCAAACCAAACCCAGCATGAAAATAATAACCCAACATCTGAGAATCGGGGCAGTTTTTCAAAGAATGAAAAAAGGTTTCAGTCTTTAAATCAGCAAAACTGCTAGAGATAAAGACAACGTTGTTACTGCAGCAGAATGTGGTTGTAAAGTATATAATTAGGGGTTTGAGTACAACTGTGAAACATATGAAAAATGGAATTAATGTTTTTTTTTACAGAGGAAAACATAAATAAAAGTTTCAAACAGTTGTACAAGCCCCTGTAACCAAAAGTTTTGGCCACCGTGCTTTTAAGTGTTTGGGGTGCAAAAATGTGTCAGACTCAATGTTTCCCTCAAACATGTTTATTTGAAGTATTTTTAGTATTAACCCTGATCTAATGCTGTTTGTTCTAGTGAAACATCTAATAGATGAAAAACAGGCAAAAGAAATATAAAAATATTAATATGTCAGGGATTTCTTGATGGTACAGAGCAATGGAAAAGATCCCACATGCATATTCTAAATGCAAAGAACAAGATGACTTTAAAAGAGACAGTATGTTCCCCCTTTTCTTTGGGGTTTTTTGGTTAGAATCCACAGAGTTTTGTGCCAAATCCAAACCCCCTACTGAGCTGTAAACAAGAGCTAAAATCCTTGGACTGAATGCCCCCTGAAGTTGCCAAGTAATTAATGATTCATCAGCATGCAGAAAATGGAACTTAGTACCTTAAGTTTTGTGTTTGATTCAAGTCTAAAGCCTAAATGTCTGCACAATAATATGCTTTGCATTTTACCACATCTGTGTCAGGACTGAGAATTACAAATAATGTCGGAAAGTTGTACTTTACCCTTAAAAAAATCTAGTTCTAAGATGTTTATACCTGGGCCATTGCGACCCGACAACATATTATTTGAACAACTGAAAGCCAAAACATACAAAGACAAACCACAACAGAAGGAGGTAAAGAGAAATAGAGGCCACATGAGAAGCTAAGTATGAGCAAAAGACATTTTGCACTGGATGAATGCCAACTGAGGAATAATTGAATCCAGTGTTCAGATTAGGGCCAAGTGAAAAGAAAAAAAGTTTATCCAGAATATATCAACACAAACCCTAACCCTAGAGCACAAGGAAACAACTGAATATCATAAACAAACAAATGACATGTACAGTAGAACCTCAAACTTTCTGAGTCGAACAATAAACTTACATGATAAACTCTAACATAGCGAAGGTAGAACGGTTTGGGAAAATACATCAGCTGATTTAAATGGTCCATAGAAAGAATTTATTGTTTTTCAGAGGGTTGGTTAGCTTCTTTAACCTCCTGTTATTTTGTGAAAAAAAAAATCATAGCAAAAAAGCTGTCCAGTACAGGAAGAGGTAAAGCAGCAACACTCCTTTGTTATTGGCTAAAAAAGATCTCTGACCTGTTTAGAGGTTTTTTAGTGTCTGGGCACGTTTTCCTGCAGACTTCCTGTGTTCGTTTTGAGAGCTGTTCTGCAAAATGATTTAACAAGTGTGTTTCTAGTGAATCACATTGAATTTAATGTGTGGAAAATACCTTTCAGATTGTTTCACCAAAGATCCCTCAAACTAGTATATGACTTGTGTTTGAATAAAAAACAGAGTAAAATACTCCATCTGTTACACAAAAACATATAAACACGTCTTTTGTTAGAGTGTTTGTCTTTTGCATTAACGTTTCCATAATACTGATCTCTCCATGTGTTAAACTTCTTTGATGGATTTTGGTTAATAATACATTAAATAGGGTTTAAGTTAAGTTAATATGTTGGCTAAACATAGTTTAGCCTACTACTAAATATGAGATTAAAACTGCTTAAATCCCAGAAAGGAATTTGAGTCCACCTTCTATATATGAGGTTTTCATTGTTAGATCTGCTCCTCTAAGTGATTCTTTTTTATGTGGATGAGCATCTCAGTGGGTCAGAGTTGCACCATACCATTCCTAGATAGCAGACAAAACCACTGGACTAGACAGAGCTCTTTAAAAAGGTCCCAAACTTGGGATTATGTTTTATAACCTGACTTTGCTTTAATTTTCTCCACATCCACAACACTGCCAAACCAGTCATACTGAAGGATGTTTTAGGAAACAGATTACAGTCTCCATGGTGTCTCCAGTCACGTCTGTCACATGTACTCAGTGTAGACCTGCTTTCATCAGTGTAAAACACAGGGCGGCAGTGGTGAATTTGCCAAGCGTCCTGCACGTTGTTGGGCTGTAAGGACAACCCCCATCTGAAGATGTTGGACCCTCATACCATCCTCATGGAGTCGATTTCTAACCATTTGTGCAGACACATGCACATTTGTTGTCTGCTGGAGGTCGTTTTTCGGGGCTCTGGCAGTGCTCCTCGGCCTGGGTTAAAATACACAGAAACTTTATAAACAAAAGAAAAGTTATTTACGATATTTAATAGAAACAATAAACAGTGTGCAAAAAAATAAAAAAAGAACAAACATACAAAGTGATTATAAAGAAAATAACAAATATGCAAACACCTACAAACAATGATGAATGGACATAGATAAATTAACTGGATAGGACCTAAAGACTATGACCACAGCGAAATTATCTAAAATAAAAAGAAAATAGAAAACCAAAACTCAAACACTACAGGATCATAGTAGCACATTTATCCTTCATGATACGTTTTGTTCAAAGATGATTAACATTGAAATAAGGTATTAGAAAAAGGTTAGACCTGTGGAGGTTTGTTATCGTCTTTACTCTAATTAGATGCAAAATAGCCATCAGAAGACGTGGGTGCAAGCAAGCATTTCTGTGGTGTTTGTGGGCATGCTCTCATGCATCTGCAGCTGTTTAAAGGAGAGAGTGGGTGGAGGGAGATGTGCCGTAAAATGAGGTCATCATTGCTGCTGATTTATGTGACACACACTATTACTTACACTCTTGTGACTTCACCAACGTCTCCACTGACAACATGAATAATTCATGGTTCCACCAAAAAAAGGATGACATCCCCCACTTTCTCCTCATCTACTGTTTTGTAAAGTTTGTTTCATCATTACTGACCAAAGGCAGGCAGGAATGAGGTGTGCTGAAGGAAGTTTGTCCCAGTTTTATTTACGTACGTTACCTCTCCTTCCATGCTGATTAGCTGCCATCTCCAATCTAGTCTAGCAAGCCTCTCTTTTTCTTGGTAATTTGCGAAATTGCACAACAGGAAGTGGGAAGGACGAGGTGTGTGTGTGTGTGTGTGTGCGGGTGGTTGTGTGCGTGTGTGTGTGTGTGTGTGCTGTGCAGACACACCCAGGACACAAAAAAAGTCATTGCCATGTGTGACCGTTTCTCAACACAGGTGTCAAATTGATTCATTTCTTTTATGGTGCACTCATTAGCTCAGGCTTACGTTGTTGAATTCGGTACCCAACATTCTTATTTGATTTGCCAGAAAAATGCTGCGATTCTTCGCTGATTGAGAAACATAAATAAATGCCAACAAACAACAGAGTTGGGCTATGGATGTGCTTTTTAATAGCCAGACTCTGACAGTTTTGTTCCCCAAAAAGCTGTGAGCCAGGCCGCGGGAGCAGAGCTTCCAAAAGCGAGGTCAGAGTGGTCAGAGCGAACGGGGAACGATGAAGAAATGAAGGGGAAGGAGAGGATGGAGACGGTGGGGTGTGGATGGGCAGGGGTGATGGGTTAGGGGACGGGGGACAGCCGTTACTGTCAGCATCCATCAGGGCACCCAGGGGAGACATGGATGCAGGCAAAAAAGGAGGAGGAGTAAAGAGGGAGGTCGGGGATGGGAAGTCAGTCGGAGACTAGTCACCCCTCCGCCCTGGAGTGCACTTGTTTGCTGTCCCATAACATTTCTTCCCCCGCCCCCATCTGTTCACAGGGCAGAGGTGTAGGCCTGCAGCTGTGGATTTAGCAACATATTCTTCTTAACCAGGCCTGGGAGAGATCATCTGATTCCTATCTGACAGAAAAGGAAATCAGCGGAGCCTGGCAAGCATATAGAAACATTATGAAATCCCAGAATGAAGGAATGAACTAAGATATTTGGCTTAATGTAGAGGAATGAAATATGTACTTGTTACACTTCATTATCATATGTGGGTAGCTTCTGTCACAGGTTGTAGCTTTGTTCCAGTGAGTGTATCCTGCTGAAACTTTCATCATGGTAGTTTGTACAATGTTTCACTCCCACATGACACTGGTCACAACTCCTGGAGTCTTTGTTGCTTTCCTAAGACAGTCTGACCAGATACTGGAACAGTTGTGAAGACTTTTCTTCCCAAATAAATGTTGAATTATTCAGAGAACATGTAAATCTGGCACCCTGTTGGAACCGATCTATATGGACACCTTTCTGATACCAGCCTGGATCCTATTTTGTCTAAACGTTGCCATATTTTTCATTGATGAGCCTATTACTGTGAAAAAATAAAAATAAAATAGAAAAGGAAAAAGATACATAAATGTCTCGTCAGGCTCCACAGTAACGTGCAAATGTCTGTTGTGCTGCTGCTAATAATATCACCCGGGATGACTTTAATAATAACCTGCAGTCACACTATGGAGACATCGTCTGCCTTGTTTTCAGATGCTTTAGAGAAAAACATGTTTTGCTGCTTCTGCTAGCGCTAAAGGGCTGCAGCCCAGACATAAACACTGGCATGATGTTGGCTGCTGTCAGGCTGCTACTGCTGCTGCAAATGGTGGTTGGCAGTCAGACAGTGACCCTGGTGTTTCTGCTGTATTTTAGTATAAATCAAAGCCAAAGTTGACTCACAGTTTGCCATGTCACGGGTACAAACTTTGATGAACTTTTTTTTGACAGTTCGACAGAAAGAAATGCATAAATGTGACATATGAGAGAAAACAAGCCTGTTCTCCCAAACCTTTTTGAAAACAAAAAACTTCAATTGTTTAAAAGGCATTCGCCCCTTTTGCTTTCCAACCCCTGTATAAAACGCCTCTTTATGGAGGTTTTTTAGAGAATATTAGTGATTAAACTATGTCATAGACGCTATACAAGGCCGATCAAAGAGAAAGATGTGAGGTAGTTTAAAGCAGGATAAGGCTGTAACATTATAATTCATCCAGTCTGACTGAGCTTGAGCAAAGAAAAGAGCAAAAAAATTGTATTTTCTCTCAATCTATCATTTTCCAAACCCCAAAAATGCATTGTTATCTATTTAAAACTTGAAAGGTATGAATACTTTTGAAAGGCGCTGTACGTATTTTTTTGAATCTCCAGAATATTACCAACCATAAACTATATTTAAAAAAAAACAAAGCAAAAGCTATATTAGGTGCTTCAGCTTTGCACGTTTCCAACCTTTTTGTTCTTCCACCCACCACTCATCTACTGCCAGCAACAGCGATTTGCATTAGACCATGCATGGTCCCTGGTTAATTAGATTTTTAAAGATGATCCCCTGGAAGCACATCTAAGACGATTGTTGCTGTTAAATATAACTTGGTGCAGGATTATATAACTTTCATTTGATGCCAGCAATGAGAATAACAGCCCCGATAAGCAGAAAATAACTCATTTAAAACTAAAGTTGAAGCAATAAATAAAAAAAAATACATTGAATCCCAATCAACTGGTCAGCCTATAGAGCCACAAGAATCTGCTACAGTTCTGGGATTTCTTTTTAAGGTCTGAACATTTACTAGATGATAACATAAGGATTCTGGTGATAATATATATTTTTTTGATTCAGCTTTAGATAACAACAGATATTTTTACTCTTACAATTGATTTTGTGTCCTTTTATTTCAGGGATTCTCAAAAATTTCAGCCCTTGACTCCAAAATAACAGTGGACAACCTGATGATCCCTGATGAAATATTCTTATAATATTTTTAGTGAAGCTCCAGTATCCATTAAATTTTAAGACATGTGCACAAGAAATCTAAAATAGACAATTCTCCATCAACTGCAAACGACAATCAGGGGATCAGATTTTGACAGTTCGGTTCAGAGAGGCAGATTTTTTTTCACATATAATCTTATTATACAATAACACAGGAAATTTACTGGACACTGTAAATACGGGAGGATAGATGGGTAACTCAAGCTCTCCATGAGCTTAAACACCCTTGTTGGTTGACATCTGAGTCACGTAACAAACAGCCTGAGAACAATATGGAGCTGCACACCTCTGCCATGCATACGCCTTTCTCTGTGTCTTTAAGTCCATGTGTGTCCATGTATGATAGGAATTGTTTTCTTTAAATCACGTTTGGGTGACAGCATGAAATCTAGTGACAGGACAGCTGCTGCATAACCGGAATTACACCATATACTGTGACCCGTCAAATATTATGACCCAAAGGGTCGCTACATGTAATTTACCATAGACCTCTTTAGGTTTAGGGAATAGTTTTGTGATGTTAGAGTTAGTAAATAGCAGAATGGTGAGGAGAATCCACAACAGGAAGCTCTTGAGTCACAAAATATGGTGTAACACTGCTTAGGTCAGGCTGTATAGGTGCGGCCAGCAGTCTTCATCTCTCCGTCCTCTATTATCACCACCGCAGCAGCATGGCAGAAATCTTTCAGACACCAACTAAGTTGAACAGCTGCCTTGATGTTCACCAAATGGCAACGTTTGTGCATCAGTACACAGACTTTGTTCTTATACAAGTATTGATCTGCTTCTTGGCTTTTCTAGTTGTTCTGATGGTTCAATCTACGACCCTGGACTCAACAAAGTATGAAAAATATTTTGCTAGTTGTAACAATAGGCCATTCTATCTCATTGTCCTCCCAGTTCAATTTCATACTAGGGTGAGGATTGATAAACCACCTTCTTTTATAAGAACTAAGTGAGGATTTACCCATTTTAGCGCCATGGCTATCCACTGTAAACAAACGCAGACCTTATTCAAACGGAAACAAGTAGCAGAGTGAGCTTGGTGATGTAACATAACTGGAAATACCCATGAAATGTATCTATAGAGCAGGGGCCACCAACTTAAACTAATAAATGTGTATTAAGTCATATGAAGGGGTTCTAGTTCTGACCTTTGAACTAGAAGAGTCAGAGTTCACTTAAAAAATATGTATAATAAACAAATGGTTGTGATGGTTGTTGTTATTGTTATTTTTTAAAATCTATATAAATCCAAACTTGATAAAAAGAGAAGACTAAAGGAATTTAATAACACTGTGTCCAGTTCACTAGTAGGTTGGTAGCCACTACTAAGTGTCCTGTGGTTCTGTGGTCCTTGTAGACGACCTGGTACCTGAGGGTACCATGTTCTATTCCTTCCAGTGAAAATAGTGTTTAAAAACGTTTAAAATACACAATTACTTTATTCCAGGAACATAATCTCACATGTTAAAAAGATGTTGTTATTCCTGCCTTCATAAAACTATAATTATATTCCTTGTTTCTGCACAGAATCATTATGATCCTGATTCTAATGCTATAAAACGAATTTAAGTGAAGAATTTGAAGTGAATGAAGAGCCAAAAGATAAATCTAAAAACAGTCCACATTTAAAACATAAATCCAGTATGATCTGTCTTTCCTATGATTTTCAAAAGAGGATGTCATTTCAAGGAGGAATAATTAGGAACAAAAAGAACCTCTGGAGTTATGCCAATAAAAAAAATCAAAGGCACCATATGTGAGCGATGACATAGCATCTTTGACAACACTGTGTTCTCAGCTAAATTACTGTGGCCTCTAGACTTACTCAACTGCATTGCTTCCTGTAGTAAAATGTGTTGTAGTAGCTCAGCTGAAGGGAGAAATTTGTGTGCTTCCACTTGAGTAACAATGCTGGTCAGAACATGAGCGTAAATATTAAGATATGTCTGGATGCTGGTGCTTATTAAAACTGCAGTTTCTCTTAGATGATCCTTTCCTTCTGTCGTACATCACAAAGCAGAACTTTTAAATCCTTCGGTATGGAGCCGGTTTGTTAAGTTTCCAATTCACTGCTTTTCAGACAACCGTTCATCTGACTTCCTCCTTGTCACTGATAAATTTCTAAATAAATACTCACTGTATAAGCTCACATTTAAGCTTGGAGTCTCTGATATAATGACCATAAATAACATCATTGATCTTCTTTAACATTCTGCCTTTTACTCACTTTTTTAATGACACATTTTCACATGCTTTTGTTTTGTTTGTTTTTTTTATTGTTGCTCTGGGAGCCACAAGACTGAACACAGCTGCAAAGAAGAAGTTGTAAAAATAATGATATATGTCCTATAAAGATACGTTCTTATTTTTATTACTGGAATGTTTTTGATAGAGAAAGGAGTACATTGTAAATAATACATTACATCCTTGTACAGTGGCAAGCCAGGACAAATTCACATGGTCGATCCATTCCTAAACTGGAATAAAGAAAAAAAAGGAAGAGTCGCATCTTAAAGATATCCAATCAAAAAAGGCAATCATTATGAACAAACTTAACACACTAGAAAAGTCTTTGTACTGTTCCACCATTCATCCTGATAAACTGCAGCCAGACAGACCATCAACAAACATTTGATTAATTCTGGTTTAGGATGAGCTGATAACGTCTTACTTTCTAAACAAGCCGTACAGTTAACAAACAAGACACAGTGCCTGCATGTGTCTGAGAGGAGGAGAAGAAGAACCAGTTGATAACTTTCAGGGCTGGCCGTCAGACACACGGAGAACGAGACAGACAAGTCCTCACGGAGAGTACGTCTTCATGAAGCAGGGTGCATAACTGACTGGGAGTGCCCGAAACAAACACACACACACACACAAAGTAGACAAAAACAAGTGTAAAGTACCCAGTCTGGAATGGAAAAACAAACACAGGCTGTAGTCACATGTGAGTTTTCACTGGTTGAAAAGAGGACATTAAACTTGTGTCATAATTTTTATGGACAACAAACTATGTGTCCTAAAACAATTCGTCATTTATGCTCATTTTTTATTCTTTTTCAAAGTTAACATAATATTTTAACACTGTTTGGGTCATTTTTTTCTCATTTGTATATCCAGAGACATCACAAACTAAATAAGTAAAAGTCAATTATACTGTTGTATATAATAGCGTTGATTTTATTACCATCCAGTAAAAGACTTTCAGTTGACATCTGACAGAGAAGGTGCTATGTTAGCTGATTAAACCTGAAAACAGGTCAAATCTATTCTTTATAAGACAACTTTCAATAGAGATAACTAAATATGTTTAAATTCAATTCAATTCAATTAAAAAGTTCTTAGAACCTTTTTAAGGACCTAGAAGCAGGATGAGGGAATGAGACTCATTTTCTTTGTGCAAACCACCTACGGTAAAGCAAAAATAAACAAAACTAGATAAACAAAGCTTTTAGCAAGCTGCTAACGTAATATCCCTACTAACAGTTTGGGTTTATAAGTCTAACAACCTCTGTGTACATTTTGGAAAATGCACCTTTTGTAAACATTCAGCGCTACACAGCACCTTTTGCGTGATTAAGGCTAAAACTACATCATGCTACGTCTCACTGTCTTCTCTGTGATCTCATATCATTTTCATATCAAGCTCCAAACCTGACCAGTAATGTTTTCTTACTAGATAAGTGAGATCAGGAGCAGCTTTCAGTATCAGATCCAGCAGAAGTTCCTGCCATGCGTCCAATGTGTATCCGATGTTTTGAATCCGGGAGTCTGACAGGTTTATTTCTGCTGTCTTCAGAAGAATCCATTGGTATCCCTGACAGGGTTTGAAACAGCGGCTGCGTCTTCTTCTACTACTACTTCATGTATCAAAGCTGTCGGGGATACGCATGCAGCCTCTATAGGAGAATTTATCACCCATTAGCATTAAAAACCTTTTTGTACAATTCCTGACCCTTGTTCCTCTAAAGTGAAATAAAAAATAAGGTCATGGTCAGGAATAATCATCCAGGAACTTAGCATCTGATAGCACCTAATAGCATCTGGTAGCATGTTGTTGAGTCCCTCTAAGCACCACATTGTACCAGACTTTCTCTGAGTTAGAAAAAGAAAATTAGAGGCAATCTCTAATATACCAATAATCTAATTATTTAGGAGGAAAGAGGCTTAGACTGTGTTGGAGTCTCTTCTTAAACAATTTACACCCAATATTTATGCTCTGAGCTGCTAATTTTAGCTTTTATCATCCAGTTGATTCAGCCATCAAGTTTTCCAGGGAGACTCAGGAGCTTTTCAACAAACCTCTTAAGTTCCTCTATTATTTTGCAAAAAGGCAAAACACATTTAGGTCTTCAACTTTTTTACATGGTAAATGGTCTATATTAATAATGCACTTTATCAAGTCCAAGGATCCTGTACCGCTTTGCACTACATTCATGCAGACCTTCACATGCTATTGGTGGCAAGCTACATTTTAGTCATCGCTCCCTTGGGACACACCGAGGAGAGTTTGCTGTACATTAGTGAGACCAGGCTTTCTGACCACCAACAGTAGGCAAGGCTGGTGAGTCAGGGCTAGAACCAGCAACCTACCAATTGCAAGACAAACCCGGCAGAGTAGCAAGTCAAGCAGTGGTGACCTGACTGTTGCCTTTTAAACCAAACAGCAGCAATTCTAAAAGAGTGAATCTGGAACTAAAGTATTGATCTCATCACAATAGTACTGATCCGATACTGATCTCGATTTGGTTTTGATATTATTTATATTTTCGATCAAACCGCCCACCACTTGTAGTCTAGTTAAAGTATGAAAGACTGAGTTGCTGCGACATGATCTTAACCAGGTCATGAGCTGGGAACCCATTCAACGTGGTAAAATTAAAGTAAGTTTGTAAAGAGAAAAAACCCCTGTATGACTTTAGGACATTAGGAGAGTTTCATTAATATTATGGTTTTTCCTTTTAATAAATGTTTACTTTTCTTCTTATATTGATTTTATTTATCTAAATAGAAGTATATGCATGATCTAAAACCTTAAGACGTGACAAAAAAATAAACAGTTAAAAAGTAAATACTTTTTAAGAAGACTGCAGGTTTTCGCTGCTAAAATTTTAGATGACATTTCTTAAGAATAGGTTTAACTCAGTCTATTTTTAAAAACTCTTACAGTTTCAGAGGCTTTGAGCGTAAGAGCTGCATTCACTTGCTTGTGGGAATGTGCAATACTCCAGCTATGACACAAACAAAGGATTATTACTGACATTTTGGGTGTGTTCATTTCCAGTTTTTCTTCATATTAAAGTGATTCAGACCATCCACCCACTCATATTTCTCACTGGACACTATATCCCATATAAAAACCACGACTCTATCTGAGAAAATTATTAAGAGAAGATGATCAAACGAAGTACGATGAAATCATTTATATTTTCTGCAGGTTTTTGGACATTCATCAGGCTTTCCTGCACAGTCGCAGTCATCTGTTTTGAACTGTGGGACGAGCTGCTGCGAGGAAGCTGACGGTGATGAGACAGAAATGTTCAGAAATTACAGTCTGTGAGACAGCACCTCAGAAACTGCATCAGTAGGAGGGAAGCTTTCACAACAGATGTTCGAGCTGCTAACAGGAATCTGCTGCACTCGTGTGTTTTTGTAGCTACTGCGATCCGCATCTCTCATCACAAGTAAACATTCGCAGGTTTCAGATTCCAAGAAACTTATCTGTGACAGTTTCCTTTCTTCCCTCGTTTATGTTGTTTTGTTTAATTCACATTTCCTATTTCCATTTCGAGAACGAAAACATTTCTTTCCACATAAACTCAATTAACCTACGGTAAAGAGTGGCAAATAAATACAAGCAGCCTGGCTGGATGAAACGTGCAAAGATATGAGTGCGCAAAATACTTGTGGTTGAAAAATGGTCTGAGGGTTTATGAGGAGCAGCAGGGTAGAGTAGAGTTTCAGTAAGCCTTCCTGCTGACCTCAGTTCTCCTGGTTCTACAGAAAGACACAGTTCTGTGAAATCCTCCCCCACACTTATGTTTTCACACTTAATGGCAAAACACTAACCTCATTTGCCCCAAAGCCAGTTTTTTAAATTGGAATAGTTTGACCTTTGTTTAAAATAAAACTGAGTCCAAAAAACAGAAAGCATAGTGTTCTGACCAAAGTAAAACTAACTGGACAGTCTCTATGATGTTTAATCTTTCCTGGTAAGTAGAGGCTGTAGGTCTTTGAAGCCGGTCAAACGCGAATCGGGGAAACCACTGAGGTTCTGGGTCACTGACAGACTAAGAAAAAAAGACATGCAGAATGACTTATAGAAACATTACACTACCAAAACAAGATGATGTAAAATAAACTGAATTTCCTCCCAGTTTCAACATTTTGATTTGATTTCTGAGCTAGAAAGATTTCAAATTCAACAAATATATTCAGTGAACATTTGTTAGCCCATCAAATTTCTGTTTTTGCACATATTAGCCATCACTAAAAGCATGTTTTTTTTTTAACCTGCTGTAACAACAATGTGTAAAAACTAAACATACTTGGTGGGTCCTGTGGACTGGGGGATGCTCCTTTATTTCACATATTGTGATTAAAATATGGAGACAAAAGAAGGCTCTAAATTACTAGCTAAGGGGCTAACGTTAGCTAGCTTGTTGCTGCTAATATTTCCAAAATCACTGTTTAAGGGTCAAGTAGTCATGACAGAGGTTTTAACCTGGGATTTTCGGAAGCAGTTATAAGTAGTCGGTATTTCACTAAATACTACTGTTTAGTATTTCACTAAACAGTAGTCAGAATAATCCCAGTTTACATAATTCACATAGCATCAGGCTAACAGCCTGTCAAACTGAGGACATGTATGAATCCTAGCTCTGTAAACAAAATAAAAACTCAAACATATATCAGAGATTTTAATAAATGCTGCTTTTTAAGCAGCATAACTTTGCATCACATGGTTGAATATCTAGGACGTAATGCTTTTCTGTTTTGCTTTTTTATAAAAGACATTCTGCAAACAAAAGAATGTTAACATTGTGTAATCCTTAAACATATCTAATCCAACGAAAATGATGTAATAATACAAACACACTTTTAGATCAAACTAGTATGATATTCTGAATTTATAAGTTTCTTTAAAGGGCCAAGATGTAGACAGGAAAAGGCTATATTAAGAGGGTATATCAAGAATTGGATTCAGTTAACAGCACAGAAGAAACCTGCACAACTCATCTCATGTGTGTTAAAGTGACAAACTGACTCATGTCACTTAAAGCAAAGCACCATCCTAATATATGTTCCTTTCCCTTTTCAAACTGTGAATTTCTGATATATGTTTACTATCAATAGGTAGATACTCACCACTGGTGAATATTCCACTAAACTTCTCTTCAGGAGGAGGATTAGTGTAACTAAGAAATAAAGTACATCTTATTTAAATTTCTATGCATGGTTATTACCAAGCTAAACCATTTTGGTGCATTGTTGTCTAATAAATATGAGACGGTATGTTGTTTGTACAATTAATGTTAACATGTCATGAACATAACGTGTTAAAAACCTCTGAACTGCTTTTAAAAAAGGTAATTTCTCTATAACATCAAAAAAAAAAAAAACCTACAAATTCATTTAACAAAGTAAATCTCTATAGTTCAAAAAGATAAAAATTAGTGTGTTGACATAATTTTACATATAACAGGTTATCCGTTTATAAGAAAAACCCAGAATTTGCTGCACACAGACACTGCCCTGCCCGGCATTTAAACAAGAATATAATTAGCAGTATCTGCTTTCAAGATAATTGCATTGTATCATGGAACTTACCCACTAATCTCCTGCCTGGTGACTGACTGCCCAACAGTGAATATGCCAGAGTCAGCAGGATGGTGTCTTTGACTGTGATGAGGAGGCGTTTGGGCCTGCAGCACCTCTTCATATTGTTCTCTATCAGTGGCACAACAAAAAAGTAGGCTCTGCTGCAAAAATGCAGCACTGATCTGCTCACGGTTAGGTCGGGTCAAAGTGCTGCTGCTGTCCAAGCGGGTCAGTCTCACATGTTTTTGGTCTTGTAGGGAGGGAGCAAATTTTCCTTGGATTTGTGTGAAAAATGAACAGCAACAACAAAGCCTGTCAGTCTGATAACCTGAAGCCTGCAGCCTTAGAGGTGGGTTCGTTGTTTTGATGCAACATCAGCTAAAATAAGAAGCTATGTCAGGTTTAAAGTACAGTTTTAAACCGTTGCAGCCACTTGACTCTCGGCATGAGAAAACCAGATCCAGTCGGGAAAAAGAGGAAATTCTGATCGTAGCTGCGTGGCAAAACATGGTGAGAGGCAAAATAAATAAGAAAACATTTATAGAGGTTTCAATCTATGTTATTTCTTGTGCTAGGGAGAACAGAAGAACTGAACAGGTCTGTGGGAGTCTAACACTATCTGCTCAGTTTTGCTTCTATGAATCAAACGTGTAGGTGTGAGGATTACATTTATTTTATTGATATTAAATTCTCTGTTGGTGGCTGTCTTACAGCGTTGTTGTGATTGAGTCAAGCATAGTTCACTATTATTTAACTGTTTGTAATCGAACAATCCCACTTCTCCTTTTATGGCCGCTAAATGTTCTGGGAACTTTTACTAGATCCTGTATTCTTCCCCCAGGTCTCTAGTGTCTCGGTTTGGTGCTGCAGTACATTTTTGTTCCACATGCACCACTTTTATCTTCCCTCTTTTTTCCCCAGGTTTATTACACAACTTGTTTAGTCACAGAGCTGATAAGACTCAAGGCCTGGGCTTAGATTTGGGCAAAGCGAGGTGGTGTGTTGTATTCTTTTAACAGTAAAGTAAGTCTTGAGTTTCTTCTCTTCTGGTTAACAGACAAGTCTTGTTATTTGTCGTTTGTATCTGCAGCAGCAGATCCAGTCTCAGAAGGAGCCGGAGGATCCAGGTCTCCCTCAGTCTTTTCTGGCCAAGCAGAGGCGCTCCGCTCAGGCCAGGAGGACCCGCCCTGTCACCATGGACCCCCGGTAGGAGCCTCCTGATGAGCAGAGAGGGGCTCTATTAAACGCCTATTAAACAGGCTTGTTTTGGGTTGGCTGTTATCTCCCCCTGCTGGGGACTCTTGGTAAAGGTGATCCTACTAAACCAGAGAGGGCACTGATGTCTGTCGTTGCTTAAACAGAAAATAGACACATGTAAAAATCATTTTCAAATGTATGTTTAAAACAAATTAAAAGCAATGAAATTAATAATAAATGTTATGTCTATATTTAATATAGTAGCTGCTTTAATTGTGTCAGTATAAAATATATAGTACAATAAAACATAAATGATTAAATTGATTGATATGTTTTATTTTATTTTAAATAATGACAATTTTTAAATATTTTTAGCAGAATGTAAGTTAAGGAAATATTCCTACATATGTTGTTTTGGGTTTTTATGTGACAGTTGTGGTCAAAGAACTTCCAAATGCTTTTTTTAGCCTACTTTTCTCCCCGTTGCTTCAAAACGTTACTGGAGGGTAATAGTAGTTTTCCTGCTGACAGATACCTCCGCCTGAGCTTTGGTTCTCTCCAGCTCCTCCAAAGGTACCATATGAGCCTTCTTACCATACGGACTCCTTGCTAGACTAGGTAGACGGCCATGTTTTGGTTAGCCTCTGTGTCCCATTATGTTTTTCCTCAGGTGATGGGCAGAGCTTTGGGAGTTGTTCTCAGCTTGGGATAATATTAATAATAAAACTTCTCCAAGACTTTCTCCCTGATTGTCTGCTGTGTTTCTTGGTCTTCATAATGCTGTTTGTTCACTCAAGTCATCAAACAAAAACTGTAAGAGTAACATAATACATAACAGCTGTATTTATACAGAGGTTTAATGAAACACAAGTGGGTCTTATTAATTAGGTGACTTATGAGGACAGTTTTTATTTTGCTCTATCAGTGTAAAGAATGCTGAATAAAAATAGTTTTTTATTTTTCAAAATGTTCAAATCTGTGCATGTTTTACATCCATATGCATTAAATTTCCACAGATTATAATTGAACCTGATTGTTGTACATAAAGAACAAACCAATGGATTTTACAATATGACAGAGAGTTTCTTTAAAGTTACTAAGATTTATAAGGTGTTGTGCTAGAAATTAGTAGCCGTAGTAAAACTAGTGGAGAGAAAAGTCAATCTATTATGATATAAACTTGATCAATTTCAGTTAGTTCAGGCTAACCCTAAATCGGATCTCGGAATTTCGTTGTATGTACCCTGTATGTACAACAACAAATAAAGTACCTTTACCTTAAAACTATGTGGTCCTAAAGGAGGAGGATCCAGAGCAGCAACAAGTCCGACTGCAGTGACTTGTTCTGCCTACTGTGGGTTCACATAACCAACGTTTTTGTGAAAATCCCAGCCTACTGACTTCATGATCCTGTGAACTCGGAGCCTATGCTCACGCTGCGCAAACGCTGAGGCTCCATGTAAGACGGCACGGAAAGGAGCGACGTTTGGTTTCCAGTGGAAGGTGGTTTGGGAATGCTGGACGTAGCCTTGGGAAGGCCGATTGCTGGCTGGGAGCTGCAGTGTTCCAGGCTGGACTGGGCACTAGATGGAAAAAGGAAAGCTGAAAGGGGACGGGACGGGACAGGGAACGCAGAGGCAGAAGGAGTGGATGTCTCTCTGGAGGAGCGAGGTGGAGGAGGAAGCAATGAGGCCAGAGCTCTGGAAGTCTTCTCTGGTTCTTCTTCGTCCCTCTGATCCCCTTTAATTGCTACTACATCCCCACCTTCACCTGCTCTGTCCTGATCCTCCCCAAACTCAACATCCACCAGAGGAGTCCTGGTACTCTTCTCCTCCCTGAAGCTGCACACGGTGCTCTGGGGGTCCTGACCCAGCCCCGATGGCAGCGACCCTCCTTTGCCTATTTTGCAACTTTTCTCTTCATCCTCCTCTTCATCATCACTGGAGCACCTGTCAGTGCTGGGTGAGTGGTAGAGTCGCTGGAGCTGAGCCGAGGTGCGGCGAAGAGCTCCTCCCATGAAGCCACTTGGGGACGGCGCCACGTTGAGAAGTCTGTTAAAGAGAGCCATGTTGGGATGGCGGCTGCCTGATTCCTCCAGATTCTCAGCTATGTCCTCCAGCGGCTGAAAGTGCATCTCCTCCTTTGGGATCCTGCCAACAACAGTCAGGATTATCTCTGTAATGCTCCTGAAAAGATTGTGCAATATGTTTGTAAAATCACAAGAATCCTCAAACTGCTGAGTCAAGGTTTAAAAGAAGAGAACTTCCTGGGTTTTAAACACCAAGAGAGGGAAGCAGGCTGTCAGTGCGCCGTGAGGAGACACAGAGAGACTCACGCCATGTCAAAGGTGGAGCCCTGAAAGGAGGGCTTGCGGAGCACAAAAAGCGTAGCCGCCGTGTATGGCGGGCGGGGGTTGGAGTCGTTCCAGTAACGGTCTCGCTCCATCACCGGCAGATCTCCGTACATCTCATCCACAGCCATCATGGACACCTGCATGTAAAAGCTGCTGTGGTCTGATGAGACTAAAAAAATATTATTTGTGGCCACAGGTGAAACGGTATGTTTGATAAGAAAGTAATACTGCAGATTAAGCTGAGCACCATCCACAGGCTAAAACAGGGTGTCGGCAGCATCATCCTGTGGGATGCCTGGGTCTGGCCAGAGTTGATGGAAAGGTATATATGAAGACTGAAATTGTGATGTTTAGAGAAACTTATTAAGAGTTGCTTTTCAGATAAAGCCAAATATTTTTTTGTTTGTTGATGTAAAAAGCAACCAGAGACGAACCAGGAAAGGTGTGCAGTTATAGTTAAGAAGTGGCTCCAGTATTGACTTCAGGGAGGCAGAATATAGCTTTTTAATTGTAAAAACACAAATCTATATGAATACATCAATATTGTTGTATTGAGAGAAAACTATGGAACATTAAAGGAGTTTAAACAGTTGTGTAAGTTGCTAGTTTTAAAATGATAATATAGCAAAAGTGAAAATCTTTAAAGAAAATTTAGTTGTAAAAAGAAAAAAAAAAAAAAAAAAAACCTGAAAGTTTCTGTCGATCAGCCAGTTGGTCTCAAAATCATCATCATCTTCTCCAAAGGGGTTGATCAGCTGCTCTGCAACCTTCAGGAAGAAAAGGGAGGGGGGAAATTACATCTAAGCTTTCTGCTGCTATTAAAGCAGAGCAAATGTCAAGGGAGCCTCATAACGACCTTGAGCCACCCTGCGTAAAAGAAGAACTGCAGCAGTGTGAATATGGGTACGTAGACGTCCAGGTCATGACCTGGGTAACCCTGACTCGGGTCCAGGAACTGACGGCCGATCAGACACACCAGGAAAAAACTGTACACTGCCAAAGTCACCACCTAAGAGACAAACAGATCCGTCTGATCAGTGTTAAAGTCCAGGTTTTAATTCTGATTTTAGCAATTTCATACTTGTTGATTTGGATGGTCTTAGTATTATTGTGTTAGAGTTCATTTTCATAAACTCAGTGTATTTTTATTCAGTACTATACTATATTATCCATAATAAAAAAATTAGTTATGCAACTTAGAAATAAATGCATTTTATATCGTTCCCCTTGTTTTAATTTCTGCAGGACTTTCTTTGCTCAGCGCCCCCCAGTGGCCCCTTGGTGGTAGTTCTTGTGTCTCAACAATGAACTTACAAAATGAAAACCACTTAATCTGCTAAAATGGAAACACATGCATATCTCACGTAACTTTTGATGGAAGGTTTGTTTTTCTTTTTGATGAAAAGTCACAAAAGAGCAGAAGTTTCTTACATTTTAATGCATGACATCAGCCACGTTTCATGGTTTAGTCTTTCCAAATGTTAAAGTCTCATTTTGGTGGTTTTACTGGGTAAAACGTGAAAATTGCTCCTTTTCAGACACAACAGCCCGTCTGTATAGTCTGTATCGTGCCCTGACATAAATTTTATTTCACATAAAAGGAAGATTTCAACATTTTCATCATCCTAAAAAAGTCTACAAACATACTCTTTTTGAACAACCGCCTCAAAAGTGTACAAAAAAAGTTAATCTTTCCCCATTCCTATTTTACTATGAATCATATAATAAAACAATTGATTTAACTTCAATTTTAATTTGCAAGTAGAGAAATGATAATATGAGGTGAAAGGTCATCGTTTAACAAGTGTGAGGCGGCTTGAACAAACCCACCTTGTAAAAATTTGTTAAAATTATGAAGAGAACCAACCTTAAATTAAAATCTTTTTTTTTTTTTTTTTTTAAATGGAGCCACTATCTGTCTTTGAGGTCCAGTACAAAACTATTCACACCAAGTCCTGAGTGATGTTACAGAGGAAAGGATTCATGGCTCTCATTCTTCTTTACAACTAAAGACTAAATCACAAGCATGGATGGGCATTTATCCCTGTGTTTATTTATTCTAGTAGCCAAAATAAAATGCATTGAAACCAAAGCAGTTAGGGCAACTTTAGTCATTTGGAAGAAGCTGCAGAGATCCACAGCTCAGGTGGGACAAGCTGTGCTCAAGTGTGGGATTCATGGAAGAGTTGCAAAACAAAAGTAATTTTTAAACGAAAGTCATAAGGATTCTACTGTATTTTCTGGATAAGTCGCTCCGGAGTACAAGTTGCACCAACAATAAAGTGAGTAATAAAGAAGGAAAAGACATATATAAGTCGTACTGGAGTATAACTCGCATTTTTTGGGGAAATTTATATGTTAAAGTCCAACACCAAGAACAGACATGTCCCATGAAATCTTCATCCTTTGGCACTTTTAAATACCTCTATGGATGAAATGCGGCGCTTCCTCTTCTACTTTTTTTGTTTTCTTCATGTCAGTAAGAGTAACCTCCGCTTTTCACCAGTCCCTTACAAGTTTCTCACTAACTCCAAACTTTCTTTCTGCTTTTAACGTTTTCGGCTGCATATTTTTCTACCTGCAGCTTGTAATCTGCAGAATTTTTTCTTTTTGGTGCCATTTTTGTTAAGGTTGTTTTTATAAGTTACCACCAATGTTGAATTGATCAACAAAAGTATAGAGTGCCCTTTTGTGGTTTAGTGTGAAAATAAGTGTGAAATTATATGAAAAGGTGTGAATAATTTCACACATAAGTCGCTCCACACTATAAGTCGTACTCCCAGCCAAACTATGAAAAAAAACTGCGATTTAAAGTCTGGAAAATAGTGGTAATTCAAAGTTGTCACACAATGTGGGAACATAAAACATACAGAAGGATGTGATTTGGTAAGAGGAGAAAAGAGAGAAACCTTTTGTTCCAAGTGCAATAAAAACTAAACAGGTATTTGCATTGCTATGTTTTTCATCAGCTGAAGTAGACTTGGATCTGAAGTTCACCTACAGTAGTTAGTTGACATCAAACACAGAGGTAAAATGAAACAGTTCTGATCAGAGTACATCCATGGTTTAACATGGCCCAGTCAAAGTCCAGACACAGACCCACTGAAGAACCTGAGACATGACTTGAAAACTGATATCTGCAGATGGTCTTTAACCTATTAGCTTCAACTTTAGCTATGCTGCAAAGAAGAATGGACAAACGGATTCTTTGTGATGGCCTTTCACTGAAACACGAGGTGAAACACACAAGGGTCTGTGTTTTTTTACTTTTTATGTAACAAAATTAGAAACGTTTCAGGAAATAACGATGCTTTTACAAAACACTGAAACTAACAAAAAAAACGACAATGATAATACACTGCTTGTGCTAAAACCAAAGTGTTACCAAATAAGTGACCTTACCTGAGTGTACACGAGGGGCACGCTGATCATGTCATAATGAAACAGCATGCTGCACTTCCCCCTGAAGCCGTTCAGCTCCTGTCCACACACAGACAGACACCAGCTGTTAATCCACAACCTAAATCTCCGTTCTAATAAAAGTAGAAGCTCTGCAATTCAATGCCACAGTTCTGAACGTTTCCACATGTGTTGGCTGTGCTGCACCTCCAGGAGAAGCTTGAATGTGTGATCATCTTTGATTCTGCCTTCACAGCGCGCCACAGCAGCCAGGTTGGTGAACCAGACACAGGGGATCCAGTATTTATTGTAAGGAGAATGGAGACCCTCAAACTTCTTTCTCTCCTCTCTGGACATAAATCCTACACAGAGGATGATAAGAGGGCTCTTTGACTGTTTGAACCAATCATCATTTCTTTTTTACTTTACAGCAGACAATAATGGCTACCTGAGAGAAGAGACGAAAGATGATAGTGAAGAGTCCCAAAGATGTAATAATAGTGTCCATAAGCAGGAAGCGCTGCAGGTCAAAGCCTTAAATGTTCTTGTGGTTTGCTCCTTATGTCGAGGAACAAAGACTTTATCCGAGCAACTTCCTATCGTCTTAACCTTCAATAACACTCTCCATTGTTATACTGAGTTCACTTAAATGTTAGACTGTTATTTCTTTACAGTAAAATACTGGAAATACTGGCTGGTTGTTTTTGTTTTCTAGAATAATGTGACTCCTGTTTCATTTAATTTTTAGCTTACTGAAATCTTCTGGAACCAAGAAAAAGTCTTACCTTGTCCCAGCATTCCTTCTAATATATAAAAATGACTGTTTCTGTTGTGCTCATGGGTCTAATTAATGCAGAAGATAAAAGCACAGTCATGATGTGGGTTTCTGTCTGCAACACTACTGACTAATATGTGTGTAGACTGACAGAGCCAACCATTCCCATCACCCCACTCTTACCAGCCTCCACCACGTGGTCCATGGTGGGGAACCGTTTGAAGACAGCCGTGCTGACAGAGCGAAGGATGAGCAGGGCCGAAAGGCTGGCATAGCGCATCAAAGTTCGTCTCAGCAAGCGGCCTCGCTCGTCGTTTCCTTGGAGGCCCCCGGACAGGACGCACATGAGCCTGTCGGGCAGTGGGATGCTGGTGTACTGGTTCCACCAGCGGTTCACCACTAGAGTCACATAGAAACCTGCAAACACAAGCACAGAGGTCCACTACTATAGGTGTGAGATAAACTGGGACAGAGACGGTTAACAGTTTTCTGGGCTCTATGCTCTGTAGTCGTTTCCATTAAATACAATTATTTCTCTTTTATTAGGTATTTACCCCAGACATAATTAAATTGTATGGAACCTGAAGATTTTAAAAGACAGAATAATAAGAGAGAAAGGGTCGTTCAGAGGCATGTTCTCAAGAAAAAAAGTCTATCATCCCAAGTACACAAGCAAGGAAAAAAACAACGGTAAATATGGGAACTAAAATATGTAAGACAAATATCATTATCCACAGTAAAATCAGTCCAAAACGTCATATCATTGATGTGCGTACTGAATAACTTATGCCTTGTTGTCATAAGTTATTCAGTATGTCATTAAGTCTGACATGATCATAAAGTTGTAAGACCTTGACATCCCCACCATCAACAATAAGCTCCACAACCCAATCATGGAAGGCCGTCTGCACCCACAGATCCATGTTGTGTGCATGTTGCTAGAGCCCCACATAAAGATAATCCCACGTCTGAAAAGTGTCAAAGATGATAAAGGCTTACCCAGCACAAAGGACATGGGGATGAGACTGGCATAGCGGTTGCAGTAAATTGCCAGCTTTTCAAAATACCTCCTCTGATCTTCATAAAGGAAAAATCTGAAAGGGTAAAATAATCCGGCGAGTATTATGTAAGGCATCATGGAAATGACAACTATCTCCAGTTTCAGTACACGTTCATTAACTCAACATAGGCATGACTATCACATTAATGGCAGGCTTTTAAGGATTTCTTTAACTGTTTTGATTCCACTGTAGAGACAATCATTTTACAACATAAACTGTAAATAAAGTGTACAAGTTTGCATTTACATGGTAAAAATAACCTTGCACTCAAATAATAATTGGTTAAATATGCTTTCAAAGGCTAAATTTGATTAAACTCTTTAATAGCCCTACCTAAAGCAGATAGCTGTTGATTGAGGGTTGAGTTGAAGAGCTTTGTTGTGGTTCTTCAGCTTTATAATTGAATACACTTAGTGCAATTAACCAATTATGTTAGCAAAAATAAACCAGAGCAACCGCCATGGCTGATAGTTGGTAAAATGTTTCTAGGTTTAAGAGTTTCACTGCTAATAAATGCGTCCATTAAAATGAAGACATCAGTATTGGGGGAAAGGGTTTCCCACTTTGTTGGTACTTTCTCAGTTTATAGTGAAGTAAAACCTGCCTTGCTAGACCATGACTATAGCATTCTAGCATGCACCACGTTCAAGCCTCTGTGCTTCCCCTTTTGTGTCTGTAAACCCAAACCTTTACGTTATCTTTCACTCATCTGGTAGAGGGTCATTGGGGGTGCAGCATTACCCTGGAGAGACCCCCAGACTTCCCTCTCCCCCAGGAACCTTCGAGCCTTACTGTAGGGAGTGCGAGGTCTTCCAAGGCCACTCAAGAGGTATTATCTCCTGGCCTTCATACCAGGTCTTCCAGGTACAAGGGCAACCTTAGTTGACGTCTCTCCATGTGGAGGAGTACCAGCTCTACTCTGAGCCCAAGTCGGGTGGATAAAGCATAGGCTCACTTCATCCCTTTGTATCAGTTATCTTCTTTCTTCAGTTATGACCAAATTTTACGACGTTAACCGAGGGTTAGAACGATCAACCAATAAATCAAGAGATTCTTCCCTTTGGACTCAGCTTTCTCTACACCAGAATAAACGAGTGCAGCGTCCACACCAATTCGTCTGTTTATCCTCTACTCCATTCTCTACTTAATGAGAGCCCAAGATATTTTAAATCTTCCACTTGTTGCAGAAGGGCTTTTAAATTTTCTTTTTTTTTTTTTTTTTTTTTAAATCTGAGTCAGCATTTTGATCTTGTTCCAGATCTTGGAGAGAGTGAGTGGTGCCAGATCTGAAGAAGTAATACATGACTGAACCAGTGCTTTTGGGATCTTGGTTAACATTTCTCCTGGCTTCTTGCATATGGTTAGTGCATGTCTTTAAGCTTGAATTACCTTTTAAAGATCAAGGGTATGTGGTCTGCATACAAAGTGCTGATCAGAGAATCATTTATGTCAGTTAATTGTTGGTTTAAAACTCCCCAGACAACAGCGAAAATACATCATTAGAAGCCCTAAATTTATCAATGCAGTCACACTCTTGGTGAGTGTATGTAAACTTGTGAAGGCAGCAGTTCAAGCCTCACCTGTAAGTGATGCTGATAGCTGTATACATAGCAAAGAAAGCCAGGAACTCCTTGTAAAGCACCTTGTAGATGCTGCCTTTCCAAGCCAAGAGCAATTTGGAAAAGCCACAGAAGCGGGCATTTGCAACTCTGGCGGTGTAGGTGACCGTCATTGGTAGCCAAGGTTTACAGTAAAGATGCTGTGCAAGGGAAAAATATAAAGGTGTTTACTGAATCAGTTGAACCCGTTATAGTGTCAATGCAGTCAGGAAAATACAAAATTTTGATTTTACTATTTTCCAGTATAGACACAAAAAAACGGATGTTTCTTTTAATACCACCTTTTCTATTGTCTAAAAGCTACATCCTGTCTCAAAGATACATTCTTCCTGGTTACTTTCCTCCTTTACTTTTCATCCGAGCTCCCTTTGTTTTCGTTTTTAAATCTGCTCCTGTCCCACCCTCCTTCCCTTCCTTGTCCTACCTCCCTCTCAAAGGTGCGGTTTCATTCCTCGCCTCCTTGTTGGGATCCCAGTTTCCTCCGTTCTTTCTTTTCTGGTTTTCATGGATTAAACATGTTGCGGAGCCGTGGACCTTCTACTTTTGAACTTTAGTGGTTTAATATAAGACAAAGCAAAAGATCGGGACTCTGGTAGAAAAGTGTGGTAACCATTTCTAATTAATCATATAAAGGTACGCCTTTTCAAAATATTACGGTAAGACAAGTTACCTCTCATGAGAGGAATGGGTCTGAACATTTTTTTACAGGCATAAATATTGCATTAACACTGGGATCTCCTCATACCTATTCAACAATAAATAAACCCCTAGCTCAATTGGATTGTGATGTATAAAAAGTAATCCTCCTACC
Organism: Jordanella pulchra; assembly: GCA_034780135.1. NCBI lineage: Eukaryota > Metazoa > Chordata > Actinopteri > Cyprinodontiformes > Cyprinodontidae > Jordanella > Jordanella pulchra. Next base: position 4,197 of record JAUZNJ010033999.1, on the reverse strand, counting down.
TCTCAGAGGTGCTTCTTCCCACTATCTTCAGAACATGTCCCTGCGTCCTGCAGCACTGCTGATCTCTAACGCAGAACAAACCCCTCATATCTCCTGGCTTCTACCCCGTTAACCCTTGTCGGCTGCGTGGTGATAATCCTTGGCGTCGTCCATTGGTCACTGCGCCCCGGGGTAAATCCCCTCCAAAAAAACAAAGAGGAGGAGGCGGTGGCTCGTTAGCGCTGCCCCCAACTGGGAGAGCGATGCTCGGTGATGGACCACAAGCGACAGGCCGCGGGGCACAGGGCCGAGCGGGATAAGCAGGGAATTAGAAATCAGCAGCAAGCGGACCATGCAAACTTTGGTGCTCAGTAAAATAAGAATAAAGTTCCTGGATGGTTATGAAACTACAGATTGTTCTCTGAAATGTTCCTGAAACAAACCTGCAATGATTGCTGTTATATTTTAGACCCATAGGTCACATCCTTTAAAGATGCTTTTAAGGTCTTTAGTTTTGTTTTGGCATCCAAATTAATTTCGCCTTATTTTGTTGTCATGTTTGCTTAAATTAAAACCAACTTCAGTCTCTTATGTGATAAAACATTGGGAATAACGATGAAGTATGAGGGAAATTACCTGAAAAGTGTAGCATTCATACTTGTTCACCCTTTAAAAACAACCAACTTCCTCAATCTGACATGCAATGAGAAAGCTGCTTTACCCAAAAGTTACCTTCCCAAAACAAGGATTTATGTGGTACAAAGACACAAAACACATTTCTTAGCTGAGGAAAGTTTGTTTTAATTCACAATTTGGAATATAATTTAAATAAAACCTATAGAAAACAGATTCTTGAAGCATTCAGTGACAGAGAAAAGGTATTAAACCCAAACCATAGCAGAAGTATTGACCTATTAACTGTTAGCGAAACCTTAAATCAAACCAGAGCATGAATTTCATTCACAACAGCAAAGGTTCATACAATCAACTCGAAAACGTCACTGTTGCACAATCAGTTTATATTCTAAATAACTATCAGAAGAATTATCCCCTTCCTTAGCGATCCCATAAAGTTTAAGCAACGTTTAAGAAGCTAGATAAACTTTTCAGCTTTACTAACTAAAATGTTCCACTTTGGTCTTCAACATGGATTTAAATCTTAAACTTAATCTTGAATAACCAAGAACTGAACGATGCCAAACAGCAAATGAAGCATATTTTAGGCTTTAACCCAAATGAAAACAATGTCAAAAAACTAAAACGAGCACGCTGGCTTAAAACTCAGCGGTTATACTGATTTAGATGAGATTAAATATGCAGAGACTGTTGCAATTTCAGGGGTATCCTCAAACTTGACATCCATCATCTGAATTAAATGCACAGATCTGCCACAGGAGTCAGGGCTGGAGAGTCAGAGCATAAAGGATTGTACCGTTTAGACCAGGTTGAAAGCAGTAAGACTAGAACAACTGCCACAAAGGATATGAACATATAAACTAAAGAGTTAGACTGTTTATATGCTGCGTCTCATCTCTGGGTGTTAGATGTGTGCAGTGATGTTCTGCCTCAACGGACACAGTGGATCGTTATGAGGCTGTTTGCTGAGAGATTTAAGAGCAGTTATGGAGGGAAAATACGAGTAGGCGCGTTTAGACTGTTGAAGTGTTTTGTCTACAGATGGGGACGGGGGGGTACGAACAGGTCCTACAAGTGGGAAATCACTTGTTTGGAGGTTTGTATGGTTCCAGAAGCTGCTTGGAGAAAGTGTTGACCTTGTCGGCTCCTCGTACTTCGTGAGGCAGTAGTGGTAACTTAACTATGTGGAAATCTTCATACAGATCCTCCATCTGCAGGAACGAGGCGATACGATGATGAATACACGAGACAAAGAGCAGCATTTTGTGCAGGAATGTCAAGACTGAAGTGTAAAGTTCTAGTTATAGGCTTAGAAATATGTAGAGAAAGAACACTTTACCTGATCTAAATATTTGGACTGAATTTTGTGACGAGCTTCACACATTTTACAAGGCTTCTCCGCCTCGGGGAAAACCAGCTGGTTGACGATGATATTATGCGTGTCGATGCGACACTTGGCTAGTTCCTGGATCAGCCGCTCCGTCTCATAGAGCGACAGAAACTCTGCGATGCAGACACAGATGAAGGTGGTCTGTTCCTGGAAGACGGACACAGAGGAGTTAGAGAAACGGAAAACACTGTTAGCATAAAAGACTTTTTCCAGAGGGAAAGTAAATAAAAAAAACAGTATACTAAATACATGAAGATATACCTTATTAAAGTACATTCAGAGCAGAGTGCCAAATTGTATAATCCTACACATGGAAAATTGTTTATATTGTTCGCTGTAATAAAATCCTTGTTGAACAAAATGACGAAGTAAAAAGGACAGACAGACGACAGATAAAAAGTACTGAAATGTTCATTTCACCTTAGCGACCTTAACAAAAGCAAACCAATAAGAAAACAGATACAAACACAAGACGTTTGCCTCTGCAAAGGGAAACACAGAACAGCAAAACTATGTTGATATCCTGCTTTTGATATTGCAATATTTTGCCACTTAAAAAACAAAAAAAAACATTTAAAACTGCACGCACTATAATAACTTTGGAAACTTTGTAAATGTCCTCATGAATCAAAATGTGCTGCACCAACATCCTCCATCATTTTACAAGGCAGGAAGGTCCAGCTGCAGATCAAGTTTCCATTGTATTTTTGCAAAACATAAGAATTTCGATGTGACCAGGAAAAAAAAAAACAAAACACATTCATATCATTGAAAACTTTTTATCTAAAAAAAAAAAACTCGAGTTTTTGAAAGTGCAGTGTTTCTATTTAGCAAATGTTATTTTTATAGTAATAATTTGTGCAATTGATGGTTAATGAAAAGGCAGCAACTGTGACACATTTCCTACTCACAGGGTCTTTGAACTGCTCGCTAACAGAGCGAATGACTGGCAGCGTCTCCTCCAGTTTGGATGCCAGCTGGTCAGCATTCATGTCTCCCAGACCGAGCATGTTACACATCTAGGAATGAATTTTAAAATAAAAATAAATATAAAAATAGACTTCTTCGAAGTTCTCTCAGGGTTATTTAAACATTGACGGTAAAAACAGGTCAAAAGATTGGCCACCTGAGAGATGAAGGGGCTGATCTGGTTCTTAATTTTCATGAGGCGACCCAGCCCTCGTTCCACGATGGTTGGGAAGTTGAGCAGGCGCAGCGTGTGGCCAGTGGGAGCCGTGTCAAAAACCACGACCGAGAAGTTCATTCCTTTCACTAACCTGTCGGATGTTAATCAGCCACATTAAGCTAACACCGCTATTAGAAACAAAGTTTTACTGAAACTAGAACAACAAAAGAAATCTGCTCCACAGACCCCCCCTCACCTCATGACCTCTGCATAGCTCATAGCCTCATCAATGCCAGGGAAAGCACTCATTGCTTCCTGCATCATTTTCTTGCCCATACTGAGCATGTTGTCCTCCTCGAAGAATTCATCAGGCAGTTCTGCCACTCCCAAGCTCGGGTCAATCTCCTGTTTAAAAACAAGCATAAAGGACAAAGAAGTTATACAGATGATCGGTTTTTCTTTTGCCTTCTAGCGATTCTTTTTAGTAGAGGATGGGGCTTGTGAAACTCACATGTAGAGCCAACTTACCTCGTGATTCTGAGTGAATGCCAAAAGCCCTCCAAAAAACAAGATAAATAAAAACCTTTATGTGTTTTTTTAAAAACACTGGAGCAGATAGGATGCTTTGGCATCAGGTTCATAGATTCATTAAACTTTTTAAATAATTTAAACTGATGATTGTGATTAAAGTTCTCTGTATCATTGTGCCAGGATGGGTCCAAATTACCAAACATGTTTTCATCTCATTAAAGAACATAGAAAAACAAACTGTCGCACTAAAACCTATTTACAAACACAAGAAGCGGACTAGGTTGGACATAATCCGAAGTACCAAGTTCCCAATATTACTATCCCACAATCTAACCCCCACCAAACTAGAACAGAGGTCTGCAACCTGTGGCTCTTTGGTCCTTCCACAGTGGCTCTTGATAACTCTGGATAAACATTATAAAGACCCATGAATGGTTTTAGCAGTTCTCTTTGTTTGTTTTTCTATGAATAGAAAAACAAAAACTGTTTGTTTTCTATGAATAGAAAAACAAAAACTGTTTGTTTTCTATGAATA
>JAUZNJ010033997.1:0-12914 GCA_034780135.1 Jordanella pulchra | reverse complement strand
AGACAGCAGGGGCCCTATAGAGACAGCAGGGGCCCCTATAGAGACAGCAGGGGCCCCTATAGAGACAGCAGGGGCCCCTATAGAGACAGCAGGGGCCCTGTACAGACAGCAGGGGCCCTGTACAGACAGCAGGGGCCCTCAGTCAGACTGGATGAGGGTTTGGACTTGAACTAGGCCGCTGCTCAGGGTCCTGCTGGGGTCTGAGGTGGAGGGAAGGGCCGCGTCCCGCAGCATGGCGCTGCCACCGCCGTGTCTCCAGCTTTTATCTGCCACCACAGAACCAGACTACAGCGGTTTGTGCTGTTAGCAGCCAGAGATAGACATCTGATCCGACCCCTCAGAACCGGGCGGCCCGGTCCCAGGAGAGGAGTCGCCTTTCCACTGATGGAGGAAATGAGAGCTGCTGGGATTCTGGGCCCGGCTCGGCCCGCTGCGAGGAAAGCCACTCTAATTAGACACGGAACCGAAGGTCCGCTGCAGCGAGCAGAACCTGATACCTCAGGAACTGTCTGAGGAAACTTGGAGCAGGTTCTGAGGTTCTGACAGCCTGACATACGGGCCGGTCCAATCCAGACCAGAAAGTTCTGCTCTGATCCGGGTTTTTATAAAAATAAAATCTCTGTTCTGGTTTGAAAGATTCTGAAAAAGAACCGGAGACGTTCCCAGAATCGGACCCGTCTGCAGTTCTGGACATTCTGACCCGGTTCGCTCACACACACGGGTTCTGACTCTAAAGCAGGGACGCACGTCATCATGATGCCATCCGGACCTTCATTTTCAGAACCTTTGGATCAACCTGGTTTCTACTGTCAGGTCCAAACCCAGACTGGATCTTTGTCGGTACCGCTTCAGAAATCTAAGGACCTCCTGGTTCTGAATGTTCTGGGAACCAAATAGAAGTACCGCCAGTCCAAATCCTCTAAGGACAGAACCGGTGCCTGAGGGAAGCAGAGCTTTAGAACCACCAGAACCACGGGTCAGGATGCAGAACACCCTGCTGCAGGTCGGATCGGGCCGGGCTGCTGGCGCCCCCTGCTGCTCCGACTCATGTAACAAACCAGAGAACCTTTCAGACCCAGCAGAACCGAACGGAACCATCAGGTCCGAGTCTTCGGGCTCCGCTCTGCTGCCCAGCACCGACAAAGAAAGACCCCCAGAACCGGTTCTGTTCAGGCAGAGCGCTGGGACGGCGTGGTTCTTACCGGCGCCGGTCGGTCGGACCTGTGGAGGTTCCTCCAGGCGGAGTGTTTGGACCAGAGACGCTGCGGAGATCTTGGTGGCGGCAAATATCCCCGAAGGAAAGGAGCTCTGAGAGACAAAGAGAAGACAAGATGGCGGCGTGACGGAGGGGAAATGGCGGCGCTGTGGGCGGGGCTCTTCAGGATCCATACAGGACACCAGCCTTTTCCTGCCTGCCGAGATCAGAACCGGCAGCAGAACCTGCTGTTCCGGGCCTCTGTCGGCGAGTACGAAGGACGGCTGAAGAGGAGCAGCTCGCCGTCAGATTCGTCCATCGCAGACCTGCTGTCCGCGGCCGGCGGATGGCGAGGTTCAGCCGCACGTTTCACAGGATAAATGCCACATTTGGAGGAAAACATGAAACCCTGAAAGCAGCAGAGGCTGAACGTCTGACCAGGTTTGCCGCCTGGTTACGAGCGACGACATTTATTCCCATACATTCATGTGTTTGCAGCGTTTTCATCAGGCCATCCCACGGCCACCTGGCCTCTGCTGTGGACCCCGTTCCACCGTCGGCCCTTCAACCCCACACCTCTACTGAGTGCACTTTATAACAGCCCGCCTGCTCCTTTTCTCTTTATTTATAAACCTATCAATAAATAGTTATGTGTGAAATATTTTGGGAAAAGTATAACTTTTAAAACATCCAAAGAATCTGATATTTTTATATGTTTATATAATAAACGATGCCTACTTTTCGCTCCCTGCTGGTCACGTAACTCTGGACACCAAGAAAGGAGCAAAAAAAATGGCCGACTTTCTTCATGAGATGCAGCTTTTCTGCTGGGATTTCATTTTTTCCCTGGAAAAAATGAGCTTTGCTGGATTATTACGCCTGATTTTATTTTATGGGACATGCATGAAATATAACATTACTTTGCTGTGGAGTTTTATGGACAAAATGAGCCCCTTTATACCAGGATGAGTTTTCCAACAGGTTTAGTAAACATTGCTGGAATATTTCACATTAATTATTTTGGCCTTGTTTCATAGTTTTTCATTCTCCGTTTCAGGAAAAGGCAAGGCACAGAAGTGCATCTTCATGCCCGCTCAAATGATTTCTAACTTTGCACTGAGAGTCATGTTAATGTGTTCACCTGGTTCCGGTCACCGTTAATGTTTGTAACGTCAGATCCAGCAGCTGCTGATGCTGCGTTGGGATCATTACTGATTCAAACACACTGGAATATATCAGTCAGATTAGATTTACACGGGCTCCTTTTATTAGTAGTATTTTTAGACGGGCATCGAACTAGCCACCTGTCTATAAGAGACATCAGCGGTTTCCAGCTGCCAAACCCAGTTAATCTCTCACACCGGCTCTGCTCTGTCAGCTGGTCGCCTCTACATCTGATGTCTTCCTCACCTGTCCTTCCTCCCTGGGGGGCGGAGGCTCTTTGTCCCCCGGTGTGCTGGGGGTCTGTAGCGGGCTGTGGGTCAGCTCGGTCCCGCCGGGCTGAGAGAGGCTGTGGGGTGTGTGGAGCTTCACCGCCTGTTGGTGGAGCTTGTGGCGGAAGTTTTTGACCTTTCCTACCATGTTGATATCTGCAGCCCTCAACCTTTCCTTATTCGTCACCTCGGCAGCCTGGCCGCCTTCTTTCGGCTCCTTCTGGCTCCGATCTCCAGCTGTGCCTCCAGACCACGTGCACCAGACCGTGCGGGCGACCGGAAGTTAAAGTTTAGTTCTTGAGCGTTGTATGTTTATGTTCCGTCCTGGCGGCGCCTCTTCGTTCTTTTCGCAGCGGATGATTTCAGGTTTGAACCACGTGTTGTTCAGATGTTTTCTCTGCTGAAGAGGGACTATCACAACCACAAAAAAATAATACAAAAAACACAAAGCTTTTATTTTGAAGACAAATAACGGAAGTGCTGGTTTCCATTCCTAACTTGTTGGTGCTTGTGCCACGGTTTGATACGTGTTTGAGAAACAAGAAAATAAACGTTCCGGATGTCTTCAATAAATATTCTTACTGAAAAAGTGTAAAAATAATTAAATGAATAAAAACAAGGACAAGAAATACTATTAAATATGTGTCTTAATTTATTTCAATTTATTATCTCAATAAGACATAATAAATATACAGAAATTTGACAACAATGATAAATAACTGATAAAGGGAAGGAAATTCTCTATACCTGTTTCCTAATAGAGAGAAAGTTACTAAAATTATACATATAAGGATAGAAATAGCTGATGTCTACATTGTACATTAAACTGTGTAAAGACGGAATAGAAAAATTGACACAACATATTTTTAAATACATACAACCAATAGGTGTTTATAGAAAAATGTAATTCTGAAATAAAAAAGAAATTTGATTGCTGTGGTTCTAATTACTTTTTAATGATAAACGAAATATCAAAAAACCTGAAAACTGGTAAAGATTTTTGACATTACTTTCATTAATGTATATTTTGGCAAACTATATAACATTTGAGAAATAATTGACATTTTTGCCAGTCATTAATCAACCTGTTTCCCTCCTTTCCGGGAAAAGAGACCAAATTAAAGACCAAACAGTTAAGTGCATCCTTCAATAAATCTGTTGATTCTAGCAAGGACAAAAATAACATTTCTCCATTTCAAATTGTGAATCTTCTTCCAATGAAGTCCTTCTAGTGTTTATACATCATTGTTCTGGGTCTTGGTTGGTAGACCCCAAGCAGTGATGCAGGGGGAGCCACGAGGCAGAGTCAGGTAGATACCGCTGAGCAACTGCTGCTTTTACTTAGAAAGATGGAAGTGAAGAGAAGGGATGAATGAACAAACAAAGCTTTAAAGGATTTCTAGTGAAAATGTTTGTTTTGTTTTCAGCTGTTCACATGAGATAGATTCTAAAAATTAACGAGGACTGAAAAGCTTTGCCTGTGTGGAAAGTTTACAATGAGCTGAACCAGTACATGTCATAAAAGAAGGAGCGTCTGATTGGTCGCCTGGTCCAGATCTATCAACCCAAAAGCATTTCTGAAGGAAAAGGATTTTCTCTGTGAACAGATGATAACAATGAAACTAAGCAGAATAAAATTCATCCCTAAACAAGAAAATGAATATTTGTAGTTTTATTTTCTTCTACTTTAACTGATACTATAAACTCCTCACCGTGGTAACGTCCCTTTATGTTTAGTCTCTCACAAACTATTGAGGATTCATGAAAGGAAGATCAACTGATGCTAAACTCTGTAGATTACAGCAACATAACACTGGACCATTATGTTTTAATTTTCCACTCAGTTGAACATCCTTTCATTGACGATACATGAAAACATTCTAGTATATTGTTTGGGTCAATACTGAGATGCTGTAGTGCACGGATATAAACAGCTGCAGAAGATTCATTTTTGTTGTCTGTCAGTGTTGCAGAGCTGCTGCCCGTTCTGTACTGTTGTAGTCAAGACCACACCTACCGAGATCGAAGAAGACTGAGATTGAGACAAAGACAAGACATTTAGAGACCAAAATAATGAAAGGTCTTGGTCTCTTAATGGCTCAATTGGTGTGGCCTTCTCTGAGTCTCACTCTCCAGAGGTCTTGGTCTTGTCTCGGTACTCCTCGGTCTCAGTTGGTGTGGTCTTGACTACAACATTACCATTCTGTTCAGAAACTCTTATCTGGATGCCATTAGATGGAGGAACATTAACAGTGACTCAGTTGGAGGAACAAACAGCATTGGCTAGAAAAAGAAGGAACACGTAGCTGCAGCCCTTCAGGCAGTGAAATCATTCTCTACGGCTTATAAAGCTTGTTTAATATTTCCAGCAAAGAAGATGTCTTTTATATCTGGATGCAGAAATCTTTACCCAAATATCTCATTATTAACCATAGATCAACATTAGCTCCTAAATACCAAATGCTTAGAGTCTCATTAAAGTATGTCCATGAATATAAGAGCTGCATCATTCAATGCTGCTGCTTGGCAGGAAATAGAGAGGCTAAACTGGAGAAGTTCAAAAAGAGACACCCTTCACTTGTTTTCTATGACCTGATTTAGCCAAACGGTTTGGCTAATCGGTATCCTCCTGAGTTCAACCAAAACAGAACAGGAGCCTTCAGTGAAAATCTTTTATTTCTTCCTGATTGTGTCCAATAAAAATATATCAAATACAAAACAAACAACAACGGTTTACAGACTGCTGTGAATACGACGGTCTAAATACAAAAAGCAAATATTAAAACACATTCAGGCATTTATTATGTACAGAGAAAGAACTGTGACGAGTTCACCAGTTCAGCTTCACCTCAGACCAACCGACTGAAAGACAGACGGAGCAGAGATGGTTCACAGTGGGTCCACAGTGTAAGGAGAAATATGAGGGATCCCTCAGTACATCACCAACTACCTATAGTAAACTAGATCTATACTAGATATGAACTAGATCTACAGAGGAACTAAACTATGTCTCAACTGGATCTGAATTAGATCTATGCTGGATGTAAACTAGATATACCATGGATTTCAACTAGATCTATACTAGACCTGAAAAAGATCTACCATGGAACAAAACTAGATCTGTGCTGCATCTAAACTAGATCCACGCTGAACCTAAACTGGATCTAAATTGGATCGAAACTAGATTTCGGATGGAACTGAAGTATATCTATGCTGTAGCTAAAGTAGATATATGCTGGATCTAAACTAGATCAATGCTGGATGTGAAGTACTGTAGATCTACGGTGGATAGAGACCAGATATTGCATGGATCTAAAATAGGTCTTGTTAGAATAATGTAATAACTGGAGTGTTTTATCTAATGTTTGCTTAGATGAGTTTTAGAAATGATAGTGATGTGTTTTTATTTTAACCTGTAGTAGTAGATATACTTTTTAGCATGTGTATATCTTTGAAGAAAGGAGACGCTCCAGATTCCTTCTGTTTGCCCCACCGTAAAAAGCCTAAGGACCTTTTCTCATGTGCTTCGAGGTCACAGAAGTAACAGGTGCACACTGAGAACTTGTTTACAAAGGATCATTGTAGAAGAAGACTGAGGAGGAGAGGAACTGCTCCAGGATCCATATCATGAGACAAGTTCCTAAGGTGAAGGGTTAATCATGACCACCTGGTTGCCAGTTCTGGATAAGAAGAAGGACGATAGAGCTATAGTTAATCAATGCTGGACTTGTTTTGAGCGTGGACAGAGGAGAATTGATTCGTTAACCATATGTTATAAGATTTGTACATCTGTTTCTAAACCCCCATCCTTAGAAACATTGTAACAGGACACACCCTTTTTCTTTGAATGTTTAAAACTGTAGACTGAGGCCATACTAACCCAGAACTCACAGAGGCAAGGGTCTGTGGTTCTCCGCCTGCAGGTAAAGATCATTTTCCACTCTGGTGTCTTCTTTTGATTCTTAAGTGAACGAACCTAACAGATCTACACTGTATTTAAACTACATTTACACTGGACTTAAATAGGTAAGTGCTGGATCTAAAGTAGCGTCAAACTGGATCTAAAGTAGATCTATGCTTGATCTGAATTGGATCTACAGTGTGTCTAATCAGGATCTACACTGGATCTAAACTAGATCTATGCTGGATTAAAACTGTATGAAAAAGAGTGAAGAATGAAGGATGGTGTCTGAGGCTGAAACAGAACATGTGTGAACACCTCCTTGATCTGAATGAAACCACAGGTTCATGTGTTTGCAGGATCTCTGATGTTTCCGTCTTGAAATGAACTTTATCAGGACTTCATGGATCATCCAACAGCAGGAGCGGACGTGCAGCTGGAGCCAAAATCAAAGCAGACTAAAACAGTAAGTGAGAGCTTTCTGCTGGCACATTCTCCAGCAGCAACAGCACAGAAGAAGAGAAGAAGAAATGACCACAGACATCCAGTCTTTACAACAATCTACAAGCTCACACAAGCAGATGTCCTTGGATCAGCTTCTGAAATCCCTACGCATTTGGCATAGTTTCTATCCACTTCAAATAAAAATATGAAAAATAAACAACATTTAAGCTAATGTTCTAGGAGGTCAACATGGATCGACTTTCATCCTTGGATCAGATGTGGAACTTTGTTCTTTGCAGAACATATGTGAAGGTCATTCCAGATCTGTGATCCTGACATGAACGAACAAAGACGAGGGAGAAATCTTGGTTCCATCTCTGGACAAAAGATGAATGTGACGATAACCTGCAACACAGAACCGAACCAGAGACGTCAGGAATAAAAGTAGGAGGACATGGATGGTGATGAGGACCAAACTAGTGTTGTAGTCAAAACCAACCGAGCCCAGAGCGTACAGAGACCGTGACAAGGCCAAGACCTTTAGAGGCAGAGACCAAGACAAGACCAAGACCTTATTTGGTCCTGGTTTTGGTCTCGACCTCTAAAGGTCTTGGCCTTGTCATGGTCTTGGCCTCTAAAGGTCTTGGTCTTTCCTTGGTCTCGACCTCTAAAGGTCTTGGCCTTGTCTTGGTCATGACCTCTAAAGGTCTTGGCCTTGTCTTGGTCTTGACCTCTAAAGGTCTTGGTCTTTCCTTGGTCTCGACCTCTAAAGGTCTTGGCCTTGTCTTGGTTTCGACCTCTAAGGGTCTTGGTCTTTCCTTGGTCTCGACCTCTGAAGGTCTTGGCCTTGTCATGGTCTTGGCCTCTAAAGGTCTTGGCCTTGTCTTGGTTTCGACCTCTAAAGGTCTTGGTCTTTCCTTGGTCTCGACCTCCAAAGGTCTTGGTCTTTCCTTGGTCTCGACCTCTAAAGGTCTTGGCCTTGTCTTGGTTTTGACCTCTAAAGGTCTTGGCCTTGTCATGGTCTCAGTACTTTTTTATCTTGGTTGGTGTGGTCTTGACTACAATACTGGACCAAACCCTTCAGTGACATTACAGTAGTCATCTTTAGAAGCATAGATGGGTCTAATAAAACCCTTTAGGTGGAATCTGCCAATTTTCTGTTGGACACTCTTTTAATTAACTATTAAACATTAACCCAGACCTATTTTAAGTAAGAGTCTGTTGTTCTGCTATATAAGAGGAAGGATGAGGGCGGACTCTGTACCTTGCTGCATGCAGCTGAGCGGCAGCGTAAACTGTCCCACAAAGTCGTTTTTTGATGTCTTGTCGTAGTCCTCCACCACAAAGCGGACCAGAGCCAGTTCAGGGGTGTGGATAGTGAAGCGCAGAGTGTCGTTCCACAGAGGGTTGAATCCTGTAGAAGACATCAGATTAACAGCTGCTGGAACACTATCACAAAAAAGTATTCACACCCTTCCTGTGCAAACATTTTAATATTTTGTTGCATAAAAAGCTAATTTCTGGTTTTTATGTGTCTGACAAACACAGAGCATCACTAACAGTTGGATAAAGACATTATAAACATTATATCTACTGTATTTACTCCCCTTTATCATGACACCCTTGGGTAAAATCAGACGTCACCCACTCAGTAACCATAGTCCAGCTGTGTGTGATCTAATCTGCAGCTGTTCTGGATCTGTTTCTACAAAACATTACAAAGACCAGGATTCTGACCAGGAGAGGGTTGGAGGAGGAGAGCGCTGATCAGAGAAGAAGTGACTTTGGAGGAGCTGCAGATTTCGGCGCAACTGTTGGTCATGTGCTTCACAAATCTGAGCTTTTTGGAAGTTTGGCCAAATGAGACCACAGTTGAAGGAGATCCATTAGTATTTCATGTATAGGACACAGCCGACATGAGACGAAACCGGATGTTTGGAGGATGATGAGAGGAGGTAACACAGAACAAAACCCTGGAATCCTCATGCTAACAGAGAAACATGGTGGTGGCTGCATCATGCTGTGGGGACACTGTCCTTCAGCAGGGACAGGGAAGCTGGTCAGAGACAATATGAAGATGGGTGGAGATAAATCAGGAAAGCTAGAGGCTGAAGAAGGCCCGGGGATGAGGTGAAACAACCCTGAGCATCAACACTAAGATACTTTGGATGGATTAGAATGACCTAGTCAAAGTCCAGACCCTAATGTTCTGAAAGTTTCTACATCTATAAGTTGTTTTCATTCCAGCTAATCCTGAACTTCTTACTGATAGTCTGTCTCACGCTGAAGTTATTACTGGAAAAGGACAGAGGTAAAAAATGCTTCTGAGATGTGAGCAGGTTCACTGGCAGCTTGTTTAGCTTCTACCCGCTTCAACACATAGTTAAAATCAGACTTTTGAGTCCTTTTCCAACCGAACCCAAATGTTGCTTTGTCCCTCCTGTCTGTTATTGTACCTGCCTGTAAAACACAGCCGACTTATGGAAACCACGTCTGTGGTTTTAACAGTGTTGTAGTCAAGACCACACCAACTGAGACCAAGGAGTACTGAGACCAGACCAAGACCTTTACAGGTCGAGAACAAGACAAGAACATTTAAAGTCTCAGCTGGTGTGGACTTGTCTCCAGCACTGGGTTTTAATCCAGGGGTGTGCAACCTGCAGCTCCACAGGTGGTTCTGTGGACCCTGTGTAATTGCTCCTAATAGAGGCTAGAATAAACTAACTAATGGTTTTGGAATGTAGTCGTGGAAACTTTAACAGGTTATTAAAAGAATATCATGGTTAAATTTTCTCAACAGAATGTCATTAAAAGAACCAGTCAAATTTTTCTACATCTATTTTTCTTGTTGTTTCCTTGGAAACCATGTGGGGGGTTATCCTTCATTTACCAAAATAATATCTTATAAAAGAAATCTATGCTTCGTCTTTATGAAAGATTGGAGGATTTTCTTATTTCAGAACCTTAAAATACAAATAAAATGGGAAGAGATATGCAGCTATTTGACATAAAAGTTAGGCTTTGTTTTATTTAATGTGCGGCTCTCGATGACTTGAATTAAACTAACAAACAACCTTGCTGAGGGTTTCTACCCGCAGTAAATGCAACACATTAGTTGGTGCAGAACTCAGTGTGTGGTACCATTGTTCTCGATGTATCTGGTTTCCTGTTTGGCCTGGTCCATCTGAACTCCATGGATCTCCACTCTGACTAGAGGGTCCACTATAGAGTCCTCTTTGATGTTGACTTTGGGCAGCTGCTGGCCACTTATCACCTTCATAAGAGGTCAGTGAAACACCTCCAATCAACCGGGTCCAAATGATCAGAGTGAATGTGTGTAATCTTTAGGTGGGTGTTACCTGGATGGTGAGGACGATAGGTTGGTAGTCATGGCGTCTCTGAGGCAGGTCAGGGTCAAACCTCCTATCGCTGTCTCTCATGAAGCTCGGCTTCAGGACGTAGCCGCAACGGCCGTTCTGACTGAACAGGCCGTCGTTCAGATCCATCCCCTCTCCAGCTGTCTGGAAGTTCAGTGCAACTGGGAGGAAACGCAGCATGTTGGATGTCAGAGTTCATCAAACCAACCAGCAGCTCCAACTAGGCAGTCATGGACAACTGCTTCTTAGCAATCAAAGGTTTTATATAGATGTTCCTTTAGGCTCCAAAGGTGACAACACAAAGGGGAAAACCACACTGCATTGTGGGTTCTCTTGGCAAACTTCAAGAACATGCTAAACTTGTGTTTTCTTGTTAGTGAAAATGACTTGGGAGATTTTCTCTTTTCTAAAATTAAAGCAAAGCTAAAAACGTCCTGGAGAGGGTCGGTGAGACGACCAGGCATCACTTCAACCTATCCTGGTGTGTTCACGGCATTTCAGACTTCAGAAGCATTCAGAGGACCGCTACTGTTAGCCTAGCCCGCTAAGACAGCTAACATTATAGCAGTAAAGATAGCTGTCTTTGAGGTTCACATCATCTGTGAGTTTATAGGGGAGTTGATTGTTTTCCTAAAAGTAGAAATGACGGCATTAAATCTTCCACTGATTATTATTCATTGTTTGCATTTCATTGATATGCTGGGAAAATATGAAGATTAATACTGCCACAAAAAGGCTACTATCCATAATTGCAATGTTTTTATATGGCAGGTTGGACCCTCCAAAGAGTTAAAGAACAGCAGCTGAATTCATTTGTGTTTTCAGGTGTTTGGGGCAGTTAACAGGCTAAGGTGCTCCCAATATTAGTTGAAGGTTATTTCCAGTGCAAAGATTTCAGTATTTTATTTGTTATCAGCGGCCTTGGCTGGTAAATTTGTCATTAATCAGACGAACGTTATTAGTTTGAGATTGAAAAACTAACAAAAGCAGCAGAGAAGGAAGCAGGACACAGTTAGCTGATTGTTTACATAACTCAGAAATCACAGCAGTTTTCTCTTTAAAATAGAGATTTTGCTGATTTGTTCATGAGCTCTTGAAGACTCGACATTGCTAAATCTTTTAAAAAGGATGATAACAAAGGGTGATAACAGAGTCCAGTTTGTCTTGGTGTAGTCCATCGCCAAAACTTTTATATGGTGCATTGCATTTATTGCAAAACACAAAATTATATGATATCAAAAAGTACTTTGCTTCAGTTATAACATGCAGCTGCAAACATAGACTCAAACTCCAACCCTCCTTCGACCAGCAGGACAGAATCAAAGAGTTTGCTGCTGTTTTCCACCTAATCTAAAGCTGAAGGGATCTTTACTCCAGGCTGCAGTTTGGCTGCACATTTAAAAAAAAACATTATATTAACACTGGCAAATATATCTGCAAAAATAAGCCATCACCATTAGTATAAGATCAGGATGAAACAATCTAACAATTAGACCATGCAGATCCTAAACAGTGACCAGACGTAAAAACAAAGAGAAACCATTGAGAGATGCAGGATTGAAGCACTGAAACATTTTTTGTGGTCAGAGATTGGTCCAATTTAAAAGCAAACTTTTTTGTTTGAGGTCTAAAAATAATACAGAACTACATGATCAGAACCATCAGTAAACGATCTATATTTATGGCCCCTGCAGACCTGACCCTACACACTTCTTATCTGCAAACCATAGGGCTCTGTTAGCCTTACAGGACAACTTTAGCTCCCAGCCTGGGGCGGGTGTGGGGGATCACAGAGGAGAGAAGAAATGATCTAGAAATTATTAGAGTGGTGCTCCAGGAACAAGTTCATCCTGAACACCACTAAGACCAAGGAGTTCATGGTAGGTTACAGAGGATCTAGTAGAACTCATCCTGCATACAGGAGGTGGTGAAGGAGCGATCATGGGCATTCCCATCTTCCACCTCTCTTGGACTGAGGACAGCTCCCACCTAGTGAAGAAGACCCAACAATGGCTCTTCTTACTCAGGAGGCTGAAATGGACCAGACTCTACTCAGCTGCTCACCAACATCTACAGAACCAGGTGTCTGAGTGGGACAGTGTGGCCTTCTACTGGATCTGGGCTCAGTTTTCTGATAGTTTCTAGATTAGTCTTCACTTAGGCTACCACGTTTGGGAAATTCCACCCTGCTGTGAATAGGTTCTATAGTGGTTCATACTACAATGTCTCAACCAGTCACTGCTTCAGATACATGGATGACACGTGTCAAAATAAAGACCAATGAAATCAACACTTTCACAGACCACATCAATGCAGTGGACAGAAACATCAAGTTCATCCCCGGTAAGATGTGAAAGATGATAGCCTTGCCTTCCTGGACTGCGCGGTTCACATAATGAAAGACAGATAACATAGAAGTCTACTGGAAACCTACACACACTGACCAGTACCTCCGTTTGGACCCACACCACCCACTGGAACACAAATTAGGTGTCATCAGAACCTCCAGACACGAGCAGAAACCATTCCCACCACCAACAGTGGGAGGAGGAAAGAACAGGGAC
>JAUZNJ010033996.1:0-12914 GCA_034780135.1 Jordanella pulchra | reverse complement strand
GACAGACAGACAGACAGAGACAGACAGACAGACAGACAGACAGACAGACAGACAGACAGACAGACAGACAGACAGACCATTTCTGTGCTTTGTGTCCATTTGTTCTTCATATTAGATTAACATTAGATTTATTTGTAGGCTCTCAGTAATGTGAACGTACAAGGTCATGGCAATTGTGTATTGGAGAGGTATACTTGTTTAAATGAACAGAAATGTGGCCAAAAATGTATCAAGAAGATTTGGTATTTAACTGTACAGAGCACAAGAAAAACAAAAGAAAATACATATGGACTAACTCATTGCAAATACACCAGAAATATATATTATTTGTTTGAGATTTTTCATGCACACTCTGCTGATAATCCCAGGCAAAAAAGTGTCTGGGACTAACTGCAGATGACCATCATTTATCATTTTAAAGCTGCAAGTCAGTGTTTTGTAGAGGAAATCCCTGTTGTACGAATGGCACTCTGAGCTGACTGCAAAGCAGTCACTGCAGCATAACCTGACTCAATGAGACCAGCTCAAAGGAAATGCTACCAAATTGCATGAGAGCATTGACAGTTTTATTAGATTCTTAACTGTTTTATTTTGAAAGTCCCACTGCTAGGTCAACTCTTTGGAGCTTTAATTTGTAAAAAAGCGAATGGAAAATGTTTGATGCAGAAGGCAATCAACAACTAAAGCAGATTCCTTTGTAATTATTTGCCCTGTTAGTGTGAAAGTAAATACTCACTTTTAGATGCTCATGTGGTTTCAGGTAACACACCGTTAACAATATTCACACTGTGCCTCTTATCGATAATTTACATCCCTCATTATTGGCCACTCTAAGTGCCATTAGGAGTTCCTGCATGCCACTTCTGAGTCATTGGATTGCACTTCTCCTGTGGTGCATATCATACTGTAGCTGAGGTGAAGAGCTGATTAAAATCTGACACAGACCACTGCACTGATGACACTTATTTGGAGCTAGCAATGAAGAGGATGATATTACTTTCTGAATTTCTCTTGACTGACCTTGTTTGCTGCTCTACTACTCCCCCACCCCCTGACTAGAGTGTATTCATGTGTCTGTGAAAACACAGAGAATGTCTTTGATGGACTTCAAAGTGGAAAATAAAGAGGCTGAACGCTTCTTTGGAGCGAGTCTTAAAACAGGTATATCTGGTGAAACAGACAACCACCAGAGGCCTATTTCTTCAGACAGTGTCTGATTACATGCTACATTACAATGCAAGTCATTACTGCTTATGGCAAATTAATTGCATGCCTCTCAGCTGAACTAAATTAAAACGTGGGTAGTTGTGATACTCTGGGAGACTGATGAACAAGCTAGTGTTTGATTATTCACAGTGTAAAAACCTGAAGGCTTGAAAGAAATCTATGGGATTCTTTACTTGTTGCCAAAACGTTTTATTGCAGTCATATTTGTGAGCTGTCCATCACTCAAGGTATCACTTAAGCGTTTTCCGTGGCATAGCAATTTTCTTTATAATTCATTTCTACGTTATATCTGTTTCAAAACTTTTAGAGCAAAAATTGAAAGCAAAGCACTGGATTGTTTATAGTTTGTGTACACCTTATTGGTGTAAGGGTAGCTGTGGCACAGAAGATTGTGTACTCACCTCATCTATAAGTCAAAAGATTACTTGTTCGGTAGACTGTTAGCAAAGCAAACATAAACAATACAGAAACTGATTACGTTTTTAAATATAAAAATAATTATACAGCACAAATAAATATTTTGCTAGCTCTCTCTTCACCACAACAGACCGGTGCATCATCCATATTATATTCGTATTACACTGATCTCCTGCTCCATTCTCCTCGGGAATTATTCCAAAGATTTGCAAGTAATTACTTGGAATTCTATCCAACCGAGTTCAGCACATACTAAAAATTAAAGGTTGCTATATACCAAAATGACTAAAGGTTTTTAAAATTATAAAACATTTTCTTTTGTGATAACATTGTTTTCATGTTTCCGTAAATCACTAGAACCATTTTTTGTTGAGTGAAGAATTGCACAGTAATGGAAATCAGTTTCCAGGTCAGCTTGTGCAGCCAGTGGTACTCTATCAAAACATAGCATACTTTAGCAACATTGGACATGTTTTACATCAGAGCCATGATTTCTCCTCATTCTAAACAGATCATCAAAATTTCAGCTTAGTACATGTGCTGCTAATCAGCTGGACTCTCAGTTACGAAAGATTAAAGCAACATAAGATTGTGATGTAGTTGTAAAGGGCTGTAAAACTAAATAAAACTCAAGGGTGGTTTGCAAAGCAATTTACTGGATTTGCTTTAACTGTGCTATCTGCTTTATTCATACACAAAGCATACAAATACTGTACATAAAGTGACCCCAGTGATTTTTAGACGATGAAGGTACCATTGTTTTAATCAGTGGTCGTTATTGGTTATTTTATAAAGTGAACAGTTTATTACTCAGGCCAGATTCATCCTAATTGGTTATGAGAGTTGAATTATCAGAGACATTTACTGTGGTTAACTCTGCTGATAACCATAGTCAAAATTACTAAATTGGTGAAAGGCACCTGAATTTTCACAGCCGATCCTGGAGTCAACCTCGAGCAAAAGGCTGATCATTTAACTCATGATCATTTATTGATTTTACCCTTGATTCTGTATGACCTAATAATCATCTATAACTTCCAATTCTAATTATTTAATATATATTCATAATCTTCCTTTAAAGTAGAAAAACATAATGATATCAAAATGGTCTACCATAACAGAATACATTCGTATAAACGTACGCATTAACCTGAGTAGCAATCTTCTCCTACACCACATCTACACATTTCAAGTGGCCGTTTTGACATATTTTTACACCATAGTGAAGCCTGAACTGACTTGGTATCCATATTTACATAAGGCTTAAGGTCAGGCATTTTTTTCTAGCTTTTAAGCAAGGCCTTGTCCACCAATACTTTCTTCTCTATCTCTTTGGTCCATCTAAATATTACACTACTGGTGCATATTTTAAGTCTATTTGTCTACAAACATATGGTTTAGAACGCTTAGGAAGCCCTGGGCTTCCTTGCTTGTTTTATCACAGGTGCAGAAAAGGGAGGAATCAAAGCACCTGAGCCATAAAACAGCCAGCCAGCAGGATTGACAGGGACAGTTGATCATTGTTATCACATTATCTTGGAACTGTATTCAAGTGTGTATTTTAAAAATCAAAAGCAGGTTTCTCTTTACTGTGGAGGTTTAAAAGCTCTACATGACCCCTTTAGAAAAGATGTTTCAAACTGGATGTGAGTGTTAACAGATTTTAATAGCCCTCCATACTTTCTCCGTTGGGTTATTACAATACACTTAATCACATTAAGTAGACATTTTTAATTAAGCAATTACTGTAATTATATATGTTCGAGTTAAAGAAATACTTCACGTCAAGAAAATATCCAATCTACTGACACTACCTTTTGGGGTTTCTAGATCAAAAAGTTATGTACAGCATTGCCTCAGTATATTTGTGGTCCATCTTAATGAATACATGTTTGACTCAATTCCCATCCCATTAGTTTATCTTCACAACCAGAACATCAAAACAGCAAGGCATGCCAGCTGGCAGAAGAAGGCATTTTATTGTGACTTAACCATATTTGCCCCCCTGGCCTGCATGTGCTGTTGCATTCCTGAGACAGAATCATATAATAATTGCTCTAAGGCAAGTTGCAGCCATGCCAGTGCCGGAAAACTCTTTCCCAGCTTATAATTATCAAAATGTTGTTCTGTCTTGGATGACAAGTAATGCGGTCCTGAAGGAATGCTGGGTCATTTTCTCAATAAAAAAAATTCAGTTGACTGGTTTCAAACATGCGCGGTAAGGGCAAATCCACCCTAAAGCATTTACATAAAAATATTAATTTTTAACACACTTGAGACACTGTGCATCAATGCAACAAATTAACATTTTTTATAAGACTAGACAACAAAGTGCAGTAAGTGCTTGCAGAGAATTTGCTCGCAAAAACAATATACAGGGAATGATTTTGTTGCTCACTGTTCTGATGAAAAAGGTTTAAAAGTTTACTGTAATCAACTTACTAAAATAAATGTAAAAATGCAAATAAAATGATTGCGTGCTACTGGTGCTAGTACCCATATTCATATTTTTTGTAGATTATAAAAAGTTTCATTTTCTTGCAATAGTATAAATATGTTTAACTTCTGCTTGCTATATTACTTTAAATCCCGATGTATTTTGAAATCTGTTTTTTGTAATGTGAAAAAATTCTTTAAAAAGTTAAAATTATACTGTACTTCTGTATGTTGCAAGGCAAGGCCCTCTGACTGTAAACTGATCCGCTGTATGTGTTCAGTGGTCAACTGAGTTATTTCAATCAAAAGAATTTGACAAACAATTTTAAACATCATAATTTAATGATCCTTACAATGTTTATCTAATCAATTGTAAAGGGTTTGGTTTAAACAGAAGGAAGAGCACTGCAACAAGCCAGCTTTCAAAAACAAGAGAAAAAAGTACAACAATTAGGTGTATTTTGCTTAAAAATAGCAAAAGTATCTACCAATGGAACAAGAAAATGGGGCTTGTCGAGATTTTCCAAAACGAGTAAAAATATCTAATCTTAATGAACCTACAAATACCTTAGAATTAGTACATTCTAACTAATAATGATTGCATTTTTCTTGATTTTATTGAAATACACATCACATATTTTCTCAATATGTTGAAAAATATTCTTAAATTAAGTAAATGGTAGAGCCATAGTGATATCCACTAGGCCTTATTTTTCTTGAAACTAACAAAGTCATAATAAAACTAGAGTTGTTATCTTGATACAGCTAGGATATTTTCCTCTGTATCTAGAATATTTTTCTTAAAATTCTTGAAATAAGGCAAAAGCTGTGGAATCCATGTTAACAGGAAATGACACGGGCTTGGTTAAATGAAATGCTTCTTTATTATTTTTAACATGCACATGAGCACAAGAAAACATGGCAGTCACAAGGTTAAAAGGCTACAGTAATACATCTACTTTTAATGCACTTATACTCACACAGATAGTGGACATACACACACCAAAGTAGTGTGCATGCAGCTACATATTATTTCCTGCTTAAAATCACCCAAAGGAAATTATAACTTGTGCAAAGCAGTGTGTGTGGGTGTGTGTGTATGTAGCATGACACAAAGTGGTGGGAGTGTGGGTGGAGCCTAAACTGAAAAGTAAATTGTATAATAATATACATAACAATAAACATCTGATACAGTGCCATATTCTTTTGAGGCCTCAACAAACTGTATCACCCAAGGCAAACAATAATGGAAGAGGGCATCAACTTTAATATTTAAGTATTACTCAGTGATGAATCTTTTCCAGTCAGCGATAGCTTTTTTTATATGAGGATGTCATATCTCTTTCGTGTATGCCGTCCATCAATACCTCTGTCTGCAGGACAGACTGGAGTGTGGCAATGCATTTCGGATAGGTGAGGTGAAAGGTGTAGTAGCATGCCATTATGTACATTACGCCGTCAGCGATGTCCTCTTTTGGAAAGACAAGCACAGGCATTGTGCCAATAGCCGGGATGCAGTTGGTCTCACACACAATGACGACAGGGCTGAGGAGTGGTCTTGCTTGGAGGAAGGAGTTGGGGTCTTCCACTGACTGAAACACAAAAAGAAAAACAATTACAAAACAATTCACTGTTGAGAAACTATGGAAAAATAGTATATTGTCACACATGCATGAATTTCTTACCTGAAGGATGTGAAGTATACTCTCACTTGCATGTCCTAACTTCTTGGGTGGAGCAATAGGTGATGGGAACATGTCTGGCAAAGCCTTCATCATGGCAATGGTTTGCTCTTCTGAGGAAAAACAAAATAAATTTTATTTACTGCAGTCAGGTATTGAAAAAAAAGAAAACATGGTCACCAATTAGGCCTGTAAATTACCTTTATTTGACAACAAAGGCCTCTTGACATTTTTGAAAACTCCATAAAATTGTGCCTTCTCACTAAAGGTCCTCCAGTGCTTCTTCAGCTCAGGTATGAAGTGGGAGTTTCCCTGATTGAGGATCCTCTGCAGTTCATCCATTATCTGAGGTAAAGACAGGTACAAAAGTATATCAATAC
Source organism: Jordanella pulchra (assembly GCA_034780135.1). Classification (NCBI taxonomy): domain Eukaryota; kingdom Metazoa; phylum Chordata; class Actinopteri; order Cyprinodontiformes; family Cyprinodontidae; genus Jordanella; species Jordanella pulchra. Next base: position 6,772 of record JAUZNJ010033996.1, on the reverse strand, counting down.
AATATCAATGTTTACACTAATGTCTTCTACTACAGCAATCTTATCAAACATAAACTTAAAATGATTTAATTTTCTTACATGATCCACTTCTCTGAAGCAGGGATATGCTTGAAGAATTTTGGTAGGCCTGTCCTGTTCTTTCATAACATCTGAGTCAATGAAGGCTCGTCTTGCTTGGTATTCAAGGTCCAAGAGCTGGGCAACATCCTCCTTGTTGGTTCTGGGCCTGGATTTGTATAGCTCCTGCAGAACTTTATAGTGTTTTGCCTGGTTCTGTGGGCTGTCAGTAGTTTCAGGCCCTCCTGTTGAAATGAATTTACAATTACAGTTTTAAGAAATATATCACACAACAAATACTGAAAGTATAATGAAAACTCACAATCATGTTGATATTTTTTAATTTAAAACTAGACTAAAGCATTCCCCCATGTCAATACCGTGTTTCCCCGATAGTAAGACACCCCCGATTGTAAGACGTATCGGGGGTTTCAGAGGGGTCGGCTAATATAAGCCGTACCCCGAAAGTAAGACATATGTCTTACTTTTCGGGAAAACACCTCTCATTTAGCTGCGCGCCGCCTCCTGCCCACGTCCGCACCGTCCCCCTCTCCATACGTCGCCGCGTCTGCCGCCTCCGTCTGATCCAAATGAGCGCCGCCTCCTGCCCACGCCTGCACCGTCCCCCTCTCCATACGTCACCGCGCCGTCCCCCTCTCCATACGTCACCGCGCCGTCCCCTGCACTTGTCACTGCCGCCTTACAATATAAGACATACCCTTTTGGGGGTAAAAAGAAAGTAAGACACTGTCTTACTTTTGGGGAAACACGGTACTAGTAGTAGTGTAAACACCAAAAGACAATCTAAATGTGTGCTCTTACCATCCACCTGTTCAACATCTGAGGAACTGCTTGTCAACTGTGGTGATCTTTCCAAGATTAAAGTTGAAGCACTGGACTTATTGTCATCAGCAGATGACTCCAGGCTGCTGCTACTCTCGAAGTTAATGCCCAATGGCGTCTTTCTTGAAGGAGTTACTCCCTGCTTGTTTTTGGCAGGTGTCACATTCTGGACCCTTTTTAAAAGCTGCTTCTTCACAGATTCCTGACAAAAACACAAAACAGAGGGTGTAGAAATCACATTAATCACAATAAAACAATAATTCGATTCAGTTTATTTATATAGCGCCAAATCACAACACATGTCATCTCAAGGCACTTCACAAGGACAATTCATTCAAATCACACAGTCAGATTAGTTAAAAGTTTTCTATCTAAGGAAAACCAGCTGATTGCATTGAATCATTGACTTGGCAGCAATCCCTCACACTAAGCATGCATGTAGCAACAGTGGAGAGGAAAAACTACCTTTTAACAGGAAGAAACCACCAGCAGAACCAGGCTCAGTGTGAGTGGCCATCTGCCGAGGCCGACTGGGGCTCAAGGATACAGAATATATAAATATATATATAATATAAATATATATAATATAAATATATATAATATAAATAAGAACTTAACAAGAAACTAACTTTATGAAAAGAAGAGTTCGATAAATATAAGTACAGCAAAACAAAAGCAAAACATCAGTTAAAAACAATAATATAATTGATTTAATTGCCAGTAAATGGATAGTAAATATTTACAATATTAGTGCTAAAATGCAGATACTGGCAAATACAGAATTTATTGCACGAGTTTTTACAAAGTAGAGTGATGGGACAGAGGAGGTGTTCCTTGCTACACTGTGTAATTTGGCCATTGAAGCAACTGCTCAGCTCCTCTTCAGTACAGAGCACTGGATAAGTGTTGTAGTCAATAATAGATGTTAGTTTAGCTAGAGTAAACATAAACTTCACTAAATTAGGTTTACATGAAAAGCTAGTCTAATAAAAATGTATACTTCTTGTTTCTGCAAGAATAAAATGTAAGTGCTCAATCAGTTCATTGTGCCATTAAAATATTTTCTTTAAACTGTGACTAAATATTTTATAAATAATAACTACATATAAAATGTCAAAACATTCTAGTGAAAGATGTTACTTTTATATTCTGGCAATTGCACTTTTGACCACATGCCTCATGAACGCTTTATAATCACTTTCGGTCCAGTGTCCTCAACAAGAAAAGCCGCCCTAAATGTGCTAGATAACGTAATCACCTAATTTTAATAGTTCATGTCATCCAGCAGGAGATCTGAATCCCTTCAATTATTTTTTGCTTTACTCTTGCGCCTTTTTCAGGAGGACAGAGTTTCAAAGTCCCCATTAATAAAGAAAAAAGTTGCTAGATATGGTGCTAGGTGCTTTTTAAAAATAAGGGTACTAGAGGGGTCTAAAAGTAAATATAGTGACAGTTGGCAACACTATTGCAGTCCCTACAAATGAATGTCAAGAAGGTGGAATCCCAAAGTCCCAGGCCAGGTTTGAAAGCTGCCACTAGGAATTTCGAAGGCTGCTATTGCCTATTTTGCTTAACTAGCAATGCAACCAGGCTTGCCGACAGGACAACACCAATCTAAAAAAGCATATTAAAAAATAAACTGCTCAAAGGAACAAAGTGAACACTCAAATAACACATCCTAGATCAGAAAGAATTAAATTTTCTCATTGAATATTTTGTTTTGTACAAAATTGAATTCCACTGACAACAAAACCACATAAAACTTGTCGATTAAAATCAAAGTTATTATACAATGGAGGCCTGGATTTGGAGTCATACGAAAGATTAAAGTGGAAAACACTACAAGCTGATCCAACTTTGATGTAATGTTCTTAAAAAAGGTCAAAATGAACCTGCAGAACTACTCCTTTATTCAGTGTCTTGCTAATTGCCAATCATTTCTACCTGTTGTCTATTCCATTTGCACAACAGCATGTGCAATTGATTGTCAATCAGTGTGGCTTCCTAAGTGGACAGTTTGGTTTTATAGAAATTTGATATAATCTAAGTTATATTGTGATGTTCATGTGTTGCCTTTATCTTTTTGAGCAGTGTATGATTGTAATCTTGATGGCTACACAGATGAAGTTTTGAGGCGCACCTTTTCACTTAAAACATTTTAAGATAACCAAGTTAAAAACAACTGATGGGTAATGACGGACCGACTGGCTGATGTTACGGGTGTAGTTAGATGGAGATCCCACTCCACATTCTGCAGAGTCAGCAGCAACACCGGCCTGATTTTGCTGGAGCTCTGCCACATTTACACAGTTTTGAAGTAGGCTATTACTTGATAAACTAACTACACAGATGAAATTTGAGGTGTACTCTTTCTCTTAAAAATTTATCAAAACTTCTTTTATTAGAAGCTAAAGGTATAACAATAGCATTTGTACACCCACCTTCATCAGTTACTGAAGTCTCTGGTGGATGAAAGCACTGCAGCTGTACACAATCCCACCCTGAACAAGCCCCAAGAATATTGAAATGCTCTACCTCTTGAGGGAACAAACCCTGGCAAGTAAAGTGAAATTACCTGGATAAACATGATAGTGTTACCTAGGTAATCTGTTAGTGTTTATGAGACAACCGAGGAGCCTGTCATTTCCCCTTCTGTCACCTGGTAAAATTCCACACTTGCTGTGCCACTGACAAGGTGATAGTCCCGCAGCATTGTTCTTGTTCATAATCTGTTCACACTACAGGCAAATGTGACCAAAAACCTTATTCTTCAGGGACTGAAGTATTCAGCTCAGACTGTTTAAAACAATTGTGGACACTAAGATCTGATCCATATAAGACGTTTTTTTTTAAGTCACATACATATGTGGTCCTAAATCTGACTCATATCTGATCCTTTGGAAATTGCATCCAATGGAAAAAAGACCTGTGTAAGATCCCTGATGTGTAAGACTCAGTTCTTTATTTGTGAGGAAGTATTCCCAAAGTAATGCAAAAAGAGAAAAAAATCCTTTAAGTATTAACCGAATGTATTCCAATTAGATATAAAATAATTATGAACAATAAGCTTCCTGCTCAAATAAGGTAGTAGCAGAAATTCACATGGAATTCCTACATCTAACATAAACACAGATGATTTTCTGTTATAAGCAACAGTGTTGTTGTAGTGTCCGTCCGACAGATTTTTAAGTTGTTACGTCAATACAGGATGTCCATAGAGAGATAAAAGAAACTGAGAAACCTGCATGAAACAGGCAAAAGTAGCTCTAAGATACACAGTAAAAATTACTTTAAACAGAGATTAATCTTTTACAACAAATTTAACCTTTACCACTGGATTAAATGTGTTTGACATTTTTTATCACATTTGTCACAGTTTTTGTGCTGTTCAGTATATAAGTCAAAATACAAGTCAAATTTTTTATTTCACATCTTATGGTGAGTCTAGTCCAGCGTACCTTCTGTCTGCCTGGCTGGTTTTACCTGTTTGCCTTTAAGACCCTGAGCCTGCCTGAAGCTATGTCGGACCTGCTAGATTTTTGCCTTGACCTGTTTCTGTCCTTTTTGACCAATTTTTTGGATTACATTCCTGATCTCTCTGTCATCTGATCTCCTGGTTCTGACTCCTGCTCTACCCCCGATTCTGATTCTGAATCATGTTCAGACCTCTGACCTCCCGGCCTCGACTCTGATTTCATTCCTGGCTATGAGTAAAGCTGTACCCCTCAAGCGTTCAAATCAACCAACTCACCTGCAGTGTTCCTGCTCTGGCTTATCATATGACAGCTACGCTGTCTCCTCAACATGCAAAGAAAGATAGCAGTGTTGGCAATCAGAACTTTCAAATCATTTTCTTGTGATATGTTTTGTGTTCCAGTGGTAACTTTATCAGAACTCCTTCTCTCCAGCAAAAGCTGGGGGCTGAAAAGGAAGATGAATGTAAAATCTCAGTTTTAATAAGTGACAGAAAGAACATCTCAAAAAGGATAAATTGCAGGAAACCATCTAACTTGAAACCTTAACCAGCTAGAGAGACGATATTGAAAAAGGTATTTAAACTGTCTTTAATGAACACAAGATCTCTGCCTGGAAAAAATTTTTTATCAATTACCTAATTACTCAGCAAAATGTTGATTTCATTTTTTCTAACAGAGACATGGCTGGATGACGATAATGAGATCTTGATTTTATTGGAGACCGCACCTGCAAATAGCTTTTTTTTTCCATCAGAACAGACTGTTTAAAAAAGGGAAAGGATTTGTTACTCTGTTTAAAGGTTAACTAAGGTGCAGAAAAGTGATCCTGGGTGACTGAATCTTTGAATGTCTGGCTATCCAAGTACAATGCCATGTTCGAGTCATGATTGTGAATGTGTATAGACCTTCAAAGTCCAAAAAAACTTTTAAAAATTATTTCAATGAGTTTTTATCTGCAATATTCTCAAAAGTCATGGTTTGACTCAATTTGTTAAACAGCCAACACACAATTGAGGACATATTTTGGACTTGACATTAGCAAGGGTCTAAATATTTAAAATGTTTCTGTAACTGATGTTGCCCTATCAGACCACTGTCTGTGTTTCCCACTAACTTAATTGCCAACAGGAATGTTATTAGAAAGCATGTTATATAGACAGCACAGTAATAACTTTGCACAGGCCCACCCTTCTGCTTTCACACTTACCCTATCAGTAGATGAGCTGGTTGATAACCTCCATTGTAAAGTTACAGATATTGATTCCATTGCTCCAGTTAAAGTGAAAGTTGTTACTTGGTTAGATGAAATCTCCATAGAGAAATGCTCCAGCAGTAAGAAAATAAGAGGGAATGCCAAAAAGCCAAACAAAGATGGCGAAAAAATGGACTCCATGTTCATTATGAAATCTCTAAAGAGAAACTACAAGATTTAATTTACAACTAAAAGATGCAAGAGAATCTTTCCTTGAGATTATCAACAAAAACATAAATAATGCTCATGCATTATTTGCCACAGTTAACAAACCCTCCTATCCCTGTAGCAGATGAACTACAAGGACTTTGTAAAGTTTTTTACTAAGAAAATACAAGGTATTAGAAAAGCAGTCTGCACATCAATGCCAACTACAGTACCAATACTGTCTCGAGTCAGAATAAACTCTGTTTGAAGGCCCCAATTCTACCCAATAAACTGCAAAAGTTTGGAAGAAACTGTTCAGCAGCTAGGCTCTTCTTCCAGCTATCTTGATGTTTTACCCACAGGTTTTATTCAGAAGGTTTTGCCTGCTTTACAATCTCATTTGATTCAAATCATAAACACATCCCTCATTTCGGGTGTTTTCCCCCGGACCTTAAAAGCAGCAATTATCAAACCATTGCTAAAAAAGGGAGACTTGGACAAATTGGTCCTGCAGAATTACAGGCCCATTTTAAACCTTTCTTTCATCAGTAAGATCATTGAAAAATGTGTGTTTCAACAGTTGAATGCCTTCTTAACAATGACAAGCTGCTGTAATGTCTTCCAGTCGGGTTTACATGCCAACCACAGTACAGAGACTGCCCCGATTAAGGAGTACAATGACATTGATATAAATTCAGACTCTGGATAAACTACAGTGCTAGTATTGTTGGACTGTTGATCACTCGATTTTATTACAGCATCTGGAAAACTGGGTCGGCCTTTCTGGTACTGCATTGCACTGATTTAAATTCTACCTGAAGGACAGTGACTTTTATGTATCAGTAGGGAACTTTAAATCAGAGTCCAGAAAAATCACATGCAGGGTTTCTCAAGGATCTATTCTGAGGCCCCTCCTACTTAACATTTACAGTGGGGAAAATAAGTATTTAGTCAGTCACCAATTGTGCAAGTTCTCCCACTTAAAAAGATGAGAGAG
>JAUZNJ010033995.1:0-12915 GCA_034780135.1 Jordanella pulchra | reverse complement strand
CCTCTCTCATCTTTTTAAGTGGGAGAACTTGCACAATTGGTGACTGACTAAATACTTATTTTCCCCACTGTATATGAAATTAAGTGAACACTTGGATCTAGACTTGCACATTGATGCTTCAAAATCTCTGCATTCCCTAATTTTCCTAACTGAACTGGAGCCTCCTTTGCTGGGAAGTTTCAGAAATCAATACAGAAAAACCCCATCAAATCAGTCCAAAGCTCGGATTTTTTATTATCCAAAATAAATAAGCAGTTAAAACATGCCATTTACATGATGTTCAACAGTTAAGAGATTATTCTTGTAAAAGTCCTGCTTGATCATTCATTAAAAATATGAATTCATTGATTTCTCCATTTCTAAAACCAAGCCTTTCATCTTTTTATACAGATAATCACCAGTCCCTTTCTTGAGGGGGTCTGTATGGTATCCCTAAAAGACTAAAGACATCCTTTTCTGTCGGTGTAGAAAGCGGGGTACCACCATGTACCTTTAAGTTGCCTTGACGCACCACATCTTTGTTCAGGGAGTGCTCTGACAAGCTCATATTTTTTGTCTTTGCCAGCGCTCTCATTGAGCGGTTGAAGTGGGCCGAGCCAGTGAAATACATGAGCGAACAGGCAAACTCGTTGTACGGCACCACGATGATATCCAGCCTGCGGTGGCGGCGGCTGGGCTCCGGCAAACGGCACACTCCCATGTATTTCTTCTGCTCTCCATTCTCCTCGTGGCTCACCAGGTCATCTGTTAGAAACCCTTTAGAAATACAGATTTTTCCGTTAAAAGAAACGCCAACAATAAAGTAGAGGTTTTCCCTAAATGATAAAAGACTCACCACTGTCATGGAGAATCTGTAAAACTTTACTGAAAACTCCCTTATGGGAAACGCAGTCAGGGTGAGAGATGAGCACGTCCACATCTCCACACGTTGCCTTCCCACGACGGTAGGAGCCACACGCCATGGCCACGAGGTTGGCATCAACAGCGTGTGCAGCATCCCTCACCTGCACAATGTGAATAAGACAAGATAAAGTAAGTTCAATCCTTTTCGATGAAGCACATCTACTTGGTCTGTTTGGATTTTAATAAATATTTCAGACCCAGAGGACATTATTTTTTAGCTTTTTCAGTTTACACATTCACCTTTAACAAAAACACTTGAAGAAAAAAAACAAGAAGATCATAAAGACAAAAGTAAATACAAACTATAAAAACGTCTATGCTTGTTTTTGCAGTAATTTGACTTTTTTAAATGAGAAATGTCAGCAAAGAAAAGGGGAAAAAGGCTTTGTAGATTATATTTATACAGATATAGTGCGATAGAAATATAAATAATCATGACTTTTCAATGACTAGACACTCTGTTGTCGAATCCAAATCCAAAATTCAACATTTGAAGGATATTGTAACTTATTGTAATCCACTTGGATGTCATATATTCTTGCCTATTTTATAAAATATTATAACAGATTCTTATGTGCAGTAAATACGTGTTTTGAATTTTGAGATAATGCAAATAAAAGAATAGAAAAGCACAGATCTCTGCCAAGCTGCTAATATTGCCCCATATTGTGACTTACACCTAAAGCTAAAACTCACACATGATCTGGATCATCATCAAATTTTAATGGCGTGAGGCACACCTCTGGTAAAAAAAAAATGGAATTAAAACCCACTCATAACATTTTTCAAGAAATCCTGCTAAGAAATAACAAAAAAAAAACAACTCTCCCTTTTATTGTGTTTTTGTTTTTAGTGTAATGCTCTCAGACTTTGTGAGTCCAGCGCTGAAGCTGTCAATAGTCACTGCTGCCACCCTCTGGTTTAGGAGGGAACAGCTTGTTCCACCATATATCCCTATCACACAATGTTAGAGAATCATTTACAATAATCCCTTTATCTGGATTATAATCTGGATCATCATCACAATTTTATGAATTGTTCACATGGCATGAGGTAAACTTGTGGTAAACATTTAGTTCAAATCTTTTCAAGTTTAACAAACCAACTAAAAACATAAGAACATAACCTCCCATAGCGGAGGTAGAAATGAGAATAAACTGTGTTTTTTGTAATACAATGAGTCTTTCCTCAGTTGATGGAAACAAAAGTGCACAGTAACAGGGCTATTTAATGTAATACAACTGCAAATTCATCGTTACATCATGCATATCGTAAAGAAGTGCTTGAACTGCAATGAATGTTATCTATTCAACAGACTTATCTATACCCTTTATATATTTATTGAAGGTAGTTTTCTTTAATACCAGCATTACCTTTTAGAGGTGTTCAGTCACAGTCAATCAGAAACATATTTTGCAAATTTTTAGATCTTCTATTAATACAACTGACAGAATTATTTTGTGAACTCTCCTCTTTTCATTGTACCCTCCCCTCCCCCAAACGTTTTTTTTTTATCTTTTTCCAGCCCAATACTGGGAGGTTTGCTCCTTAAATATATATTTAAGCATAAAAAAGCACACATGTTTGGACCATCTATATCATCTGCAATCTATCAGTTGAATTTGGATGTAAAAAAAACATCGTCCTTGTCTTAGGATCTAAAAGCAACTGACATCCTTCTGATGTATGGAGTGTGTGTGTGTGTGTGTGTGTGTGAGAGAGTCAGTCAGGGGTTATCTGGCAAACTTAAGATGTGGCAGGTTTCAAGATTTACTGTTCCCTTCAGGGATGCTTTCAATTCAAAAGAAAATCTGCATTTCCCATTAAAATTCTGCTAAGAACAGCAGAGCCCAACTTTTTGCTTATTTTAACGCCACACTTTTTCAAATTCTTCAAGGTCCGAGGGGATTCAGCTCAGCTTCTTGCTCAACACACTGAAGTGATAAAAAGAACAAATGTTTGCGGAGTCACAAATTAATATTTATTACCACTTTCTCTATCGCCGCCGCCTCTTCTCTAGGCATTCGGTTCAGAAAGTCATCGTAGTGCTTGAGTCCTATTTTCTGAGTTTGGCTCAGGTGGGCTTTTGTCCGGATGTCCTCCAGGTTGCGGAAGCCCTGCAGCACAAATCAGAGGATTTATTGATTGGACATCAGGCTGCACTGGAACTTCCCTTTAGACACAACGTTTCGTGATAAATACAAAAAAAACAAGTGTTTATTAAAAATGTTAAAGCTGTGCAATTGACATTAGCAACACATTCAATGAATTTACACTGTAAAAAATGAAAAAGAAATGAACAAACGCTCAGGTCAGCTCAAAATTAGAATGTACTGGAAACCCAATTTTTTTTTTTTTAATAATTCCATTCAGAAAGTGGAACTTGTACAATAAATCCATTCATTACAAACGCACTGATGTATTTCAATGGTACATTTTTGTCAGGTCAGCATCTACAGCAGTGGTTTTCAAAGTCGGTCCTGCAGGTTTTAAATGTGCGTCAAATGATTGTAGCCCCTCCTCAGCAGCCACCATGGGCTGCAGGGACCCGCTAATCACCCATTGATTTAAGTCAGGTGTGTGGAGACGGGACAGTACCTGGAACAAGCAGGACATTGGATGTGTGCGATTTCATTGGCTGCATCTTCTAAGGACCTGGTCTACCTGAACTGGGTCCTTCTAGGAGCGTGAAAATAAGGAGAAAGGAAAAGTTTTTGCTATGGATGCAAACAGGTCCAGCCTTCTACGGCTTTCCCCGCCCCTCACTCAGCGTACGATCTGTTGCCTAGCAACCGTGACAGTTGATATATAAATCAGTCAAAGATTGGATGATGAACTACTTACTAATGTTGTGTTGCTAATTTTATTGTTGATGAGCTTCAGCAACAGAACATCTGTTGTTCACCCACTGCAGAGAATCATTAACACCGGAACAGATAAAAACCTTTCAATAAAACAAACATTACCGCCATCTATCTGAGTCGATAACCTTTAAAAACATATTTTCCATTAAATTCAGACGGAAATATTCACTTCATTTTATTATATTAAACTGCATTTATAATATCCATCACTGTTCGTCGCCATTTCTCCTTTCCTCTGAGCACGAAGCAGCCGCTTTGCTTGAACTCACAATGAATCGCGGGAAAACCAAGACTACATAGGAAACACGGGATCCATCCTTCAAAACAGCCGAAAAGAAGCCTGCATTCGTCGGCCGTGTACGAAAGAGTCTTCCTATCCGAAACAGGCCGTGGCGCCATGATATGACGTAATCAAGCACCAAATACGGCCCTCGCAGGACATAGCTGACGAATCCGAACACAGTGATTGGGTCCTGAGGACTGATCTTCGAAAAAAAATGGTGTCCATAACTAGACTGAGAGACATTTTAAAAGCCTTTCAAGGGGGTTATGGTTAACTAGCGGATTAGTGTGCCACCAAGTGTCTTCAACTGGACACAATAATTTAATTTTCTAAGATGCTGAATTTTGGGTTTTCATTAGTTTTCAGTTATAATCATCACAATAAAAAAAAACAAAAAAACACCATAAATGTATAAGTCTGCGTGTAATGAATGAACATAATATAACGCTTTCACTTTTTGAAAGGAATTACTGGGAAAAAACTTTTTATGATATTCTAATTGTATGACCAGCAGTCGTATTGAGATTTAACAGATGCTAAATCTGAATAGAAAGAGTTAACCAAAAGCTCTCCGTTCAAGAATTTATTAGATTCCTAAAGACATAGTCGTGATAATGTTTCTTACCTGTTGGTACCAAAGCTGCGCAGTCTTCGCTCCTGCTCCCCAGATGTTGGTAAAAAGCTCCAAGACAGGCACAGCCTCTCCGATGTAATCCAGCTTCCTCAGGTGACCGCTCTCCATTATTTCTTCTATTTTGTCTGCCATGCGTTTCCCTATTCCTGGGATCTGACAAGCTTCCTAATACCAACAGTGGGAGGAGAAAATAAAAATTGACACCCCTCTAACGTTATCATGCTGTGGTGTAACACACACAAGAAAAAAAGGCCTCCGGGGGAAACGTCTATTTAGCCACTTTTACTTCGACATCTCTGAATAAAATTAAGTTTAACCAACTGCCTTCAATTCCCCCTAATTAGTAAAAACAGTTGAACACCTGCATGTAATAAAACCTCTGTATAAATTCTGATGTTTTCTGGATTAAAAAAACACCATCAACAACAAAAACAAAACAAAGAAACTGCATAATAAAGACCAAGGAACACAGCAAACACCACAAAATGAAACACGATGCTTGAGGTACGAGGCATCATGCTTTGGGGCTACAGATAATTATTAATAATCATATCGTCATATAATCAGTAATAAGTCATACTGCATAGCTCTAGTTTAAATTGTATATTTATGTGTAAGGAGGACCCTTTAAAAATCCAAACTAAAAATCAAAGACTTAAAAACTGACCTTGAGTTTAAAATATAGGCGATTCTTTACTGAAGAATCGCCTATATTTTTAGATTTTCCTGCACAAATCCCGTACAAGCATCCCCTTACACTTGCAGCTATGATCGCAGTGTCAAGGTGTTTTTAGGTTCTGTTCACTCACAGTGGCTGAGTGAATACACACAACACACATTCAGAAAAATTAAGATTACTTTTCTGAACTACCGAATTATGCAGGAGTTTTTGTTGACCTCTCACTTAAAATACCAACAAAATACATTGGAGTCTGTGGTCATTCTGCAACATGTTAAAAGATTCAAAATAAACAGATAGTTTTGCTACATTACTGTATAATATCCAATTTTTATCCCCATCAGAGGCTTCTCCAGATCCGGTGCAAGACAGACTGATACAGAAGATCCTTCCTGCCTACAGCCATCAACACCTACAACTACTGGTTAAGTTAAAACAAAAATATGAGTAACGACAACATTTAATTTCCCTTTGGGATAAATTAATTGTTTTTTCATTGAATATATTACCTATTAGAAAAAATCATCAACAGATCTTCTTGTAAGCATTATAGGTGAGACTGAGAGCTTTAGACTCAGGCTACCTGATATGATGTGACAGGCTTGTGGTAGCTCTTCAGTGCGTTCACAGCCTTAGAATAACCCAATGCTCTCCACTTGTCTCCTTGGTGTGTGTAGGCCTTGGCCAGAACTTCCAGCTTATCTGTGATGTGCTTGTTGAAGTTATTACTTTTGGACTGAGAAGACTGAGCACAGACCCACTTTCCTGATATGGGTTTCTGAGCATCAGCCTCTGGACCGGAGTTCGGACCGGCTTTGGGAGTCTCCTCTAAAGGGTTCCGACCGGAGATGAGTGCTTCCAAGTCGCTCTGAGAGACGCCATCTTCGTCTTTGTGAGCTTCTTCTTTGGCCTCTTGGATTGTCTGGAGGAAGGTGTAAAATAAAATGCTTCCTTTTAGACTTAATGGTTGACAGGAGCAAATATGCTGCTTATTCATGGAAACTTACTGTGTTTATGGTCTCTTCCTGCTTGGCTAAAGGACTCTCTGGCTCTTTGGTTGTTTCAGGAGGTTGTTCAACACTTCCTGGTTGTTTTTGCAAACTTTCACTCTGTGATCCAGAATACCTTGTAGGATAATATTAAAATTGAATCAAGTTGATAATTTAGTTTGTTATCTGCTAAGTGGAGACACAAAATGATGCGTCAGTGATCTGGTAAAAACCTTTTGGGTAAAAGCAGGCTGTAGTTCTCTTCATCCAGGAGTCTCTTCTCACTGATACACAAGCTTAACCATGTACATTTCACCAGATGGACACCAGAGGGCAGACTATCCACTTTGAGCAGGCGCAGAGCCCTGGCACTATCCATGGTGTCATCAACCACCACGTGAGTGACACAGCGGGACATTGAATTCTTGATTTGTCCCCCATTCTGCTGGATTTGTCTGTGGAATACCTCACATCTGGCGCTTCCTATTCCAGCAGGCAGTAGGTACACTGTGACTCCATCGAAGAGGTTTCCTGAGACACAAAAGGAAACAAAAAGTTAAAACTGAAGGCTGGTAAGTATTAGGTTCTCTAGATACTTTGCTTTATATGGCACAGTGAAAATTATTCATAGACCCTTGATCTTTTTACAATTTTTAACATAATATCCACAAATTCTCTTTGAAATTTAATCGAATGAAATATCGACACAAAGTTCATACTTCTGAACTGGAAGGAAACTAGATGGTTTCATACATTTTGCAAAAATAAACACCAGGAAGGTGTTGTATCCATTTGTCCTCGGCCTCCTTGACTCAGTATTTTGTCGGACTACATTTTATCACCGCAGCATGTTTCATTAATGGGGTTCATGTTCCTTTAATAACAGCATTTGTATCCAGATGCAAAGGAACAGTTTTGTTCTGATTTAAAAAAGAAACTTTTTTTACATTATGTCAGTGTCCTCTACTTGACCTGAGGAGCGGAGCATTGATACTGTATGTAACCTAAAAAATGAATTTATCTCAGATTAAGCTAATACTTGGGTCAAAACCTATACAGTGCTTAGACATGTCAACAATTCTATTATACTTAACCTTTATTTATACAGGGATTTTCATTCAGATCCAAGATCCCATTATCAATAGAGACCTGTTATGTCTTTCATAAGAGGAAACTATACTTCTCTTTTTTTTAATAATTATTGTTTCCCTCCAAATAATTTTCATATAAAGCACATGGAAATAAAAAATAGCCACATGAAGAAGAGAGACAGAGCTTCCAATTTAAGCACAGATCAAAGCAGATAACAAAAATAAATATTTAGAAAAAAAAAAATAGAATAAAATGTAACTGAGAGAAGGTGTCTACATTTTTTGCACTTGGGCCAAAGTTGTATAGTAGTAGTACTTGACAGCCAGATTAATCTTTTTTTAAAAAACATATTCAGTGTATATGATTGTGCATTTGTTTTTTGTTTTAGCCTGACTTGTACATTTGCTTCTTAATGCACCTTTTCCTTCTTTTCCTTCAGTTGTTTACAAGAGCTGATGTCAGTTGTGACATCAATAAAGTCCTCTTTAATCTAAAATATATAAAAAAAGAGTCTCACACCTTTGCTTTATTAAAGAAAAATGCACACAATTTCTAAAATGTCTGGGTAAGTTGCTGTTCGCAGCTACAAGAACAAGATATGGATCTATAACTTTAAAAATGTAATATTTAGCAACAGATTGTTCAGATTTGTACTACTCTTGTATTGCAGGGCAACATAAAACTAATTTCGAGGGCAAGAAGCAGTCCTTAGGTTGCCCGGTGGACACCCTGTACTAAGTAATGGCAGTAAATTCAGACTTTTCAGATACAATATTAAAGTAGCATAATGAAAGTTCCAGGGTTTTGCGATTTGCCCTCTCTGCTGACAAGTTGAAATGACACCCGTGTTGTGAATGGGAATGGGAATGGAAACCAAGTCCATCTGGTAACTTTATGCTTCGGATGGTTCATAAAGCATCTGTATTTATATTAGGATTAAAGTTGTGGATCCTATTTATTATTTAGGTAACTTATAAAGCTGCCTATTTCCATTGGATTTGATTTGGTCACATCAGATTAAATGGAGCTGAATACATTTTTTTTTTCAAATATTTGTTTGTAACATAAGCTAAAAACACATTTTGGTTTTCTTCCACTTTAAAAATAACAACCTGCTTTTTTAGTGTACACAATTCCCCACTAAAATGATTTAAGTTTGTAGTTGCAACTTGGAGAGAGAAAAAGTAGGAAAGGTGTACAAATACTTCTGCAAGGTGTTGTGTGTGTGATCTTTGCTCACAACCTGTGACATCAAGTTCATCCGCTTTCTTCTTTAGTGGAGGAACATCCTTCCCCTGCAGAACTTTAGCCCGTTTAACCTTTGGGAAGGCTTTCATGATCCCATGACGAGGCTCCATCTTGGCTATCGGAGTTTGGAGCCACTAGCCCGTTCCATGAAGCGGGTTAGAACCCAGCAGGGTGGAACTCTGTGGCAAAAAAAAGTTATTATTACCACAAACTTTTGGAGGAACTGGAGAATTATTTATTCACAAAAGCCTGAATCTTTAATACCACTGATGCAAACCCATAAAAATAGTATTTTGTTTTGGTTTTTCGTTAAGGAAGACTATAAGCACTTTAGACTCAGAATTCTGTAGATCTACTAATTCTAAACATATTGAAAACCTGCTTCTGCTAAGAATCGACGTTCATTTCTTAAAAGACCTCAAGTAAAAAAGCACTTAAAATGCTAAAACGTAAGGATTTAGAAAATAGACAATGCAAGTGTGATTTTCCACATCAAATCAAAAGATTGGTATGGACACGAGAAGTATAACAAAACGCATGAAAACGAAGCTATAACATTTCTCTTGAATATAGATTGGAGCCATTTTCAACACGGGACTCGAGTAACAGCTTGCAAAACATAATCAACTCTTTCGCCAAGACTGAATGATTAAATAGATCTCAAATAGCCGTATGGAAATGTATCGCTGCGTAACTTAACTTGGACTTTAAATCACCCATATGCAGCTCGGGATCCTTAAAAGTTAACCGAAACGACTTTTATAACTGTCCAAATTCAGTTTACCCACTTGCTTGGTTTGAACAATTTTAACATTCTGTTGTGCTAGCAAGCTAGCTATAGTTATAGCTAAACTCGTAAAACCTTTGTTCAACAACACTGTTGTAATTCTGATGCCGGGATAACAAACACAAAAGATGATAGTTAAGCTGAACAGTAAAATCCCCAACTAGTAAAATCTCAGCTCTTACCCAGTTCTACTGGAACCATAAACAAGAGAACAACAGAGGAAGGAAAAACATGTATTTAAATGTTTCACTTCCGGGTCTGATGAGATCATTAAATTTACACCAAAATATGTCTTTGTATGATTTAAAACATACAAAAAATACACGTTTTTTTAAAATAAATTGTTAATATTTATTTTATCTATTTATTTTTAAAACTTTTTTTGAAACGATGAGTTATTTTTTGTGTACGTTAACAGGTTGCCGTGGTTACGCGTTAAATCCGGAAGTCGCCCTCGTGGAAATATGGCTGTACAAAACTGGATTGATGACCTGAAATCGTCTCAGAAAACTGCATTGATACACGACGGTAAGCGTACCTAAGAATACAATTACTGGTTAGTGAATCAATTCTGTCTCGAATAAACTATTATTTGGTTTTCGCAGTTTAAGTTATTAACTTGCTTTGTTAGCCAGTTCGTTGTATAGTTACTAGGCAACGAACAGGCGTCACCGGCGGCGCTGCTGAGTTAAGGAGGCAAATAGAAAAGCAAAAGTTGAAGCAACGCCTGTGCAGCAGTTTTGCGAAGATGCAGAACGGTAGAGATTCGTTTTTTAAAAATTAAAGTTCACTGTTTTCATTTGGACATAAATGCCCCAGAGTCAAATAGTTTATCTAGACTTCAGAGAAAACAAACTGAGCTGTGCTTCTGGGTTTAAGCAGTGTCCTTAACCTGGTGTGTTTTTAGTGATTCCATGCTTTCACACACCTTATTTAAATGAATGGGTGAATAACATGCTTCTAAAACATAACTAACGGAGCCAGAAATCCTGACCTAAAGTCTTATTCAGATTCAGGTAGGTTTTACCTGTTTATACCGAAATCGAGGTTCCATGGTCTGGAGGAAAAGTAGAGAAGTATCAAATCCACACCCTTGAAATCAATTTTAAAGCCATGTTATCTGCTGGTTTTGGTCCACCGTGTTCCATTGAGTCCAAAACTCAGAATGGTCTTCTACCAGGAAATATTCAAAAACATTCACTTTTCCTTTGGCAAAAAAAGAAAAAAAAATCTTTATGGAGATGCTGCTTTTATTTTCAAACAACATTTAGGATATGCCCACACTGCAATATGTGTATAACTTGTTCAATAACTGTAGTGTTACTGTGCTCCATTGGTCCTGCATTAAATCAAGCAAAAGCAGCCTTAAGTACTGATTGTATACAATTATTTGGTTTAATTTTTTGCTCTGCTGATTAAATTGTCAAACAAAATGGTTTTAAAAATGTTAGTTACTAGTTGCCCACAAGAGTGCAGTATAGAGCTGTGTAAGAGACACTTTGTTACTTACAGTTCTACTGCTCTATAGCTAAATAACATAAGGTCAATTATTCATACCCCTTTCAATAATTAAATACTGATCAGTCCCTTCTTAGAGGCTCCAGGAGGGGATAGGACGGCTCCTCTGTAATTTTAACAATTTACTTTTACTGATGATCCTTAAGCTTTTAAGCTTGGTTGGCTCTCCTTGCCATTACCATCATCTTTAGTTCCCTCCACTGATTCCACAGCATGTGAGAACCCTGGCTTTCCTGCTTCAACATGTTAATTTTATTTCCAGTTTGAAGAATCATGTTTGTAAAATTTGCCAAGGGTTTAAATAATTTATGGCTTTGCTCAATACAAAGGTGCTAAATGTTAGTAGGGTTATTAGGATTGCTATTCAAGTTAAGAAACCCTATTTTAATGCCTATATTTGTTGTTGTTGTTGTTGTATATGGTGACTTAATATGTTCCTATATTTGCCTAACAGGGAAGAGGAAGATCCATTACCTCTTTACAGATGGAAAAGAAATGGCAGAAGAGTATGACCTGAAAACAGATGACCTCATCTGTAAGCAGGATATTTGTTGTTTGACACGTGAGCAGATTGATTATACATATCAGTTTTATTTCATTTTGTTTTATAAAAACATTGTGTGTTACAGCTAGAAAGTGGCGTCAGAAAAGTGCATTGGGAGTTCCAGGTGTTTGGCAGGTAGAGGTTGGAGAGCCGGTTAATGTACCTACAGCTCTGGACTCTGATGTCATTAAAGAAAACTGCTCCAATGTGGGTTTCTTATGTATTTATTTATTTTTTTGTCTAATACATTGAAATCACAAGCTTTCTGGAGTTAAGCAGATTTTTATTCTGTTTTGTCTCTACAGCCATTATTCATGCGTAAAGACACAAAGAGCAGCTTTCAGTGGAGAATCCGGAACCTTCCTTACCCAAAGGACATCTTCAGTGTTTTTGTGGAACCCTCTGAAAGATGCATCATCATAAAGACCACAAATAAAAAGTACTTTTGTTTAAAACCAACTGTTCTTTCCCGAATACCACCTCACTTGAATAATATGCTTATTGAATGCACTTTTTTACTCTTAGATTTTACAGTGCTGTTTGCGGTACATTCAATGGCTCTGAAGCTGCATGAAGGAAGTGATTTCCTTTCCCTTGTGTCTTTCCAGGTATTACAAGAAGTTCAATGTTCCTGATCTGGATCGAAACAAGCTGCCACTTGATGCCTCTGCACTCAGTTACACACACGCCAACAATACTTTAATAGTCAGTGTAAGTCACGCCCAGCCGCCCTTTATTATTTTATCTCTAATGTTAACCAGTTTAAAAATAAAAAAGTAAGACTTTATGCAGGTTTTGTCAAAAAAAAAGAAAAATGAAAAACAAAATCTGAAGGATCTAAGATTATAAGTAATGTAAAAAAATATTGTCCTCTTACAGTTTAAATTTCCTTACATTTTCTCCCGCTATAACGACAATCTGTATGACATTCTGGGGGATTTTGTGTGAATACTAAGCAGATATTTATTAAAAGGAGGGAAAATGCTGCCCATTTTTCCAAATATTCATTGATCAATTTGGAAAATTGTTTAGGGTATTTGGTCTACCTTCCTTTGCTTTGATACGTCTGAACATACAGAGTGACCTACTGCCTTCCTAGTTTGTAAATAGAGCTAACCTCTGTCCAATTTAATCACAAAATAAATTCAGCTGTTCTGTGTAAAGTAGTCAAACAAATATCTGAACAATATTCAAAGCCTTGAACTTCAAATGGAGGACTGTTTAATCCATTATCTACAGAATAAAAGAGTGTGGAACAGTAGCAAACCTACAAAGAGATGGTCGTCCACTTAAACTGACTGTCATGTTGGGTTTAAGTGCTCTAACCCACATGCAGAACACCACACAGAGACTGGGAAAAAGTTAAGAGGTTTA
>JAUZNJ010033994.1:2274-12915 GCA_034780135.1 Jordanella pulchra | reverse complement strand
AAAATATGAAAGTAACAGAGTGGGCATAGTGATATAGTGCAAAATGCAAAATGACATAGTGCAAATGACATAGTGCATACCAGTGCATACCTGGCCTTGAAGTTGGTTTAGATGTATTTCAAATGGACTGTTTCAGTGGAGAACAACAGAAGATGTATTTCTTCTTGCATTTTCATTCTACTTTCAGACTAACAATCAGTGCAGAGTGTCCAATGAGACTCATGGACTTCCCCATGGATGGCCACGCCTGTCCTCTCAGGTTCGGAAGCTGTGAGTAAAGCAGTTGTTCTTAAAAGAGCAAACATAATTCATTTGCCACTGTCTTAAACTTAATTGAATCAGTCTATATGTCTTTCAGATGCGTACACCAACAGTGAAATTATTTTTACCTGGAGGAAGGGTCTAAAATCTTCTGTCGAGTGTCCCTCAGAGTCAATGAGTCTTCTGCAATATGATCTGGTTGGACAGACCCTATCCAGTGAGATAATGAAATCAAACACAGGTAACACCTCATATTTGTGTAATTCCATACATAAAAGGTTTTAAAAACAGAGGTTTAATGTCTAGAAGATGCATTTTTTCAATAAAAGGTAGATTTGTGTGTTTTCTGTCAATCACCATTCTGTTGGGGTGAACATCCAGCCATTCTGCTCTGTTACTTATATTATATTATACTTACATGTCTTGCTTATATTCCAGGTCACTATTCGGTACAGGTGGTCCACTTTCTTCTCCAGAGAAAGCTTGGTTATTACCTCATACAGACCTATATCCCCCTCATCATGGTTGTTGTATTGTCACAAGTTTCATTCTGGATCAACAAAGAATCTGTTCCAGCGCGTACAGTTGCTGGTAGGCCATCATTATGCAACTAATGTCTGCTAATCACCGTAGCTAATACATTTTCATGCATGGTTGATTAACAAATATTTGCCTCTCCTTTAGGCGCCACCACAGTGCTGACGATGACCACCTTGAGTATTAGTGCTCGGCAGTCTTTGCCCAAAGTTGCATATGCCACAGCCATGGACTGGTTCATTGCTGTATGTTTTGCCTTTGTGGCCTCTGCCCTCGTTGAGTTTGCAGCAGTGAACTACTTTGCCAGCTTGCAGGCAAACCGCTTGAAGAAGCAGAGAGCCAGACAAGACAGGCTGGAGGTGCTGGCCACTGGCAGTGACGATGATGACACCATTTCTGTGAGTAGTGGGATTTCAGGACTTTGACGAATGGATGACTTTGTTTTGTTTTCAGTGAGCCATAAAAAAGCAGCGGATATCTTATGGCAGGGATCTCCAAAAGTAGTAAAGAGCAGCAGAAATCCGTTATCTTTGCTGTCACCAGTTGAGCCATACTTTTTGCATTTAACTCATAGACAGACTGTTAAAAAAAAGACACCTGATATTATTTTCTCTCTTATTGACAGTAAATCAGATTGTTTTTTTTTTCAAAGTTATATTTAAGATATGGTGATTGGTGCTATTTCTCGTAGCTAAATACCAGATGATGAGAGAAAATGATTTTTTTTATCATTATATCTTAAAATTCAGTAAGATTACAAAGCCTTAAAACAAATCAGGAAAGCTGAGGTGATATTGTTGCTTTGTATGTTTCTGGTTCAAAATATCTAATTTAACTGGATGATCAAGCATTGGACATGTATTAAAAAAATCCCATTAATTTCACATATGTTCACATGTGATTCCCATCTTCAACATGTAAGTCTAATTTTCCAAATATGATCATGAACATTTGGTCACGCATTTCATGTTTTCAGTAAGCCTTTGATCATGTGAATGAGTATTTCTCACATATGCACTACATATCAAGATTTTTTTTACCATAAGAATATCATTAGGTTGTGCTCTTTATAAAGCTCTTTTCACATTTATCAAGAGTCACAGTATTAGTGTTTATGTTTTATTATGTAGTGTTATACAATTTCCTCAATGAAAAATCACATGTGACTTTTTTTAAAATCACATGTGAAACCCATGTACCACATTTGAGATTAACATGTGGTACACATGTAAAAGGACATGTATACATGTGGATTTGTAATGTTTCGTGTCAAAAGCAGAAGTGATTCACATGCCAAAACAGTTTAATCACATATCTCACATATTTTAACCTGATTATTATTTAAAATGCATATTATTCACATTTGAGGCATATATGTATTAATTTAAAAAACATGGGAATTACCTGTAATACATTTGAATTGCATGTGATACTAATTTTTTCACATAGGATTTCTATTCAAAGCACATGTGTTACATATTTGAAGCACATTTGTATCAAATGTAGAAAATTGAGAATTACATGTGAAAACATGTAACTCATGTGAGACACATGTTTTCACATGTGAGACACATGTTTTCACATTTGTATCAAATGCACTTTTACTATAGAATTGTTTCAAAGCCACAAACATACATGTACTTTTACATGTGTACGTCATGTTAATTTCACATGTGGTACATGGGTATCACATTTAATTTTCACATGCGATATTCATGGGATTTTTCAGTAAGACTTAAATACATAGATTTTTTTGTGACATCATGAAAACATGAAAATAACATAGGGGGGGATATCAGACCCAGACTTCCAGCTGGTCTGGGTCATCCAAGGCGCAACTTTCAGTAGCCACATTTATCTGCAAAAACAAATTTCATGGGAATTTCCAAATATCATAAGGTTTTTGCAGGGAAGCCAGTTTTGTGTTCCAGAACGGAGAGTGTTTTGGTGGAAAATATGCATATCAACACATGAGGAAAAGCTTATGGTGGCTGGAAGTCAAATAAATTCTTATCAATATATAAAAAGGACACTTCCTCACCTTAGGCTCTAGTGTTCTTTATATAAAAATGCTTACGTCTGAATGGCTCAAAAATGAAAATTCTCCTACTCGTACTCATCTTCGTCGTCTTCCATTTTATCGGTGACCAGGTCAAGGGGTGAGCAGTCTCAGCAGAGTCTCCCAGACCTCCCTATCCACAGACACCTCCTCCAGCTTTGCTAGCCCTTTAAAGCCAAGTGTATCATATTTGATACATGAATTTTTAAGACTTCTGCATCATCAGTGGGATATTTTTGCTCTTGAGAACCCAAATTAATAAATTAGAAATATGTATTGAACAGAAAATGTATAAAAGATTATATAGAAATGCCTAATGCATCAAAATTGATGCACATAATGATCACACTAAACTTTATCTTTTTTTTATAATTTTTCATAGAATTCAATGACAGCTCTAATATTAAAAATAAGAATTTTCTGTCAATTATTTCATGGTTCAGGCTTTAAAGGGCTAGGGAAGCCTAAGGCGCTCCCAAGCCAGCCAAGAGACATAGTCCCTCCAACACGTCCTGGGTCGTCTGGGCCTCCTCCCGGTGGGCCATGTCTGGAACACCTCCCAAGGGCAATGTTGAGGCACTGAAAAAGATGTCCGAGACACCTCAGCTTTCAATGTGGAGGAGAAGCAGCTCTACTTCAAGACTCTCCCGAATGACAGAGCTCCTCACCCTATCTCTAAGGGAGAGCCTGGCCACCCTATGGAGAAAGCTCAATTCGGCTTGTATCTGGAATCTCGTTCTTTCAGTCATGATCCAGATTTCATGACCATAAGTGATGGTGGGAACATAGAGCAATTAGTCAATCGAGAGTGGTGCCTTTTCACTCAGCTCTCTCTTCACCATGACAGACCAATGCAGTGTCTGCATTATAGCAGCAGCCGGGCCGATTAATCTATCAATCTCCCGCTCCATTCTCCCCTCACTCGTGAACAGGGTCCAAAGATACTTAATCTCCTCTGCTTGAGGCAGGAACTCTCCTCCAACCTGAAGGGGACAAGTCTTTCCAGTCAAGAACCATGGCCTCGGACTTGGAGGAACTGATTCTCATCCCGGCCAATTCACACAAGGCTGCAAACAGCTCCAGTGCTGCTATAGGTCTTGGCAGGTGGGAGACAGCAGGACCACATCATCTGCAACAGCAGAGACGAGATCTGCTGGTCCCCAAAAAAGACCCCCTTCCGGCCCTTGGCTGGGAGTTCAGTTCAATTCGCATAAAATTTAAAAATACTTTATTTATTGCAAAGAGAAATTAAATTTTGAAGTAACTTATATATTTTTGTTTTCTCTTGACCAGTTGTTGTAGGTGTTGATAGCTATAGGCAGGAAGGGTCTTCTGTATCGGTCTGGAGAAGTCTCTTACTGAAAACACTCTGGTATTTAAAAATCCGCTCAGGAGGGATCCCTCTGTTGCCCATAATCGTCTTCACTTTATGAATAATTCTCCTTTGTGAAATAATCTCCAGAGTTTCCAGATGAGTTCCTAGAACAGAGCCGACCTTCTTCATTAGCTTGTTGAGCTTTTTTAAGTCATTTGCTCTGAAGCTCTTACCCCAGCAGATGATGGCAGAAGAGATCACACTCTCCACAACAGACTTATAGAAGATATCCAGCATCTTTTTGCAAACACCGCAGGACCTCAGCTTCCTTAGGAAGTACAGTCTGCTTTCTTGTAGATGGCTTCACAGTTCCGTCTCCCATCTAGTTTGTTGTCCATGTGTTCTTCAGTAGTCAAGTCAAAGCCGGGGCCTTCAGGGAATGTCTGATTCGACATGTGGGGCAGTTTTATAAACTATGTGAAATTAGTCAATTTGAAAACATTTTTTAAAAGATGGTTTGACTCGCAGCTTATTTCTGATTTATTTAAGGCGTGACATTAGGTTAACGATTGCTGTTTGATTAGCTTCTCTCCTTTGATAAATTAAAGATGCATTACAGAGTTTTCTAATGATACTGCCACCTGTGGCCAAAACATAGAATTGCAACACTCTTCTGCTTGTTAATCATAGTTCATTCTCTTACTTGACAAGTTTCTTTTTTCTTTTTTTTTTTTTTTTGGTTTTGCTTTTTTAAATAAATTTTTTCACCTTAAGTGGCATTGCCATTGGTGTCTGAATACAGCTGGATGTTGGTCGATTCTGAATATCCACAAATTCCATCTTAAATATAACGCTTTGATTGTTTGCTGAGTTGTACCCATTTGCCTGTTGTCACATCCCCCGAACAGTGCGGGAACTTCGGACCTGAGCTTAATTCAGGAAAATGGGCCACAGGCCTATAGGTTCATCGTCTGACCTACTAAGGTGTCGGTCTGCTCATCAAATGATGTTTTAGTCATAAAGGGTCATATAAAAAGGCTTCTTCAAATATATTTTTAAGTAAAAACTTACATAATGTATTTAAATTGAAATTTGAAAATGACTTTTTGCATTTTCACAGGTTGTTTTAGTTAGTTATATGAACTAGTTATGTGTTAAAAGGAAGCAAAGAAGCCAAGGATTTAATTTAGATTCATTTAAAAGAAATGTGCACTGCAATCCTATTTAGGATAAATTTGTACAGAGATAAATCATTAAAAAAGTATTTTTTTTCATAAAATTCTGTAAAAGATGCTATAAAAACCAATCAGAACACATATTAGTATTTCTATGCATTCCAAGATTACCTGTAACTCCAGGTTGAGCTGTATGTTTTATGCTAATACAGTAAGCCACCACACCGTCCTCCTGGGATCTGCCTCACGTGTAAAGCCCGTGGTTGGATGTTATAAAAATAGCTTCATTGTGAGAACAGAGAACAAATCCAAATGTACCTGGTGTAATATAAAACCAGCCAATGAATTTTAAGAAAACTACCTGCTGTGCTCTATAGAGATGCTTGAATATTATTAACATAAATTCGGCTTTTAGAATTCAAATCTTGTCAAGTACAAAGGGTATCCTCTTTTCACTGTTTTCTCTTGTATATCATCAAAAGTTCCACATTTCTTCTATTTAATGTTTTCCCTCCCTCTCTCCATTCAGACGGACAGCAGCTTTCGAGAAGGCCTGAAGAGGAGAAACCACTCAGTGAGCTGCAGCGAACCTGGAGATGTTACCCCAGTCCCAATTTTCCTCCAGCAGGGTTCAGCTTTTCCTCAAATCCCTCAGCTTGCTGGAACAAGCCCAATTGACCGCTACGCCCGCATCCTTTTTCCCCTGACGTTTGCCATTTTTAACCTTGGGTATTGGTACTTTTACCTGACCAAAGAAACCATGGAGTGGGCCACGTGAGTCTTTCTTTTTCGATGATTATACCGTTTTATCTTTACTGTCAGAGCATATGTTTTTAATTTAATTTGGCCAAAAAGGTTACGATTATGTATTTACACGAAAGGATCATTGGGTTTTTATATTTTTTTCTTCATCATTTCCCTGTTTTCTTATCCAGGTTTTTGTTTCTTTGTTTGTTCCTTTATTCTGTTTTCTGTGTATTATAGTTAATTAGCTTAGGTAAGCATTTGTCATTTTCCCTAAATTAAGTGTTTCATTGTCATTTTGGTCCTCTGTATTATTATTCCCCTCTGCTAACCTGCAGCCTCAGCTGATGCATATTATCTACTGATTAACGCACCGGCTCCCTATGTCAGTCTCCACACATCCCTCAGCATTTAAGCTCTCTGTTGCTCCCTGATCCATGTCTGTTACCATTCCTGTTTTTTTCTAGTTGTTCTGAGACTCTGTCCATGTCCTGATTCCCTCATGCTATGCTGTAAGTTTTTATCTCTAGTATTATCAAGTTATTTAACTCACCATACTGTTCCCTCACTCCTGTCTGCACCTTGGTCCTCCTCAAACCACAAACTTCAGCCCAGATCCTGCTATCTATCTTGTAGCTTTTTTTAGTCCCCTCCTCTACTGTTTATCAATTTATTGTATATTACAACCTCTTCTGAATTTTTAACCGTTGTTGCATTTAATCCATTAACTTCTTTTTTTGGTATTTTACATGACAAACCACTGCAAAGAAAACATGTTGTAAAGTAAAAGGGATTCATGGATGGATTAAAACCTTTTAGAAATACAGTTGTAATAAGTGTGGTATACATCTGTATAAAACCACTCTGAATCCATTATTTATAGTTGACTATACTAAAAACCCAACCAAACCTAACATTTTTACTACTACTGCTGTTACTACCATAACGACTTTATTTATCGAGCATATGAAAACAACAGTAGTTGTGAGAAAGTGTGGTAGAGACACAAACATTCAAAATATGGACGAACAAAGGGGTACAGTAAAAACATGAAAAGGAAGAAGAGCAAAGTCTAAACATGTGCTAAAAATCCAAAGTCAAAATATGTCTTAAGGTGAGTTTTAAAAGTGTACATTAAGGGGGCACTTATATAAGGCAACCATACGGCTGAGTAATATGGGTTAAAAATCTAATCTCCAATTTTTTTGCTATGAAATTCAATTAATCCATATTTTTCTCCTTTGGATTTCAAAATGATAAATGATAGACAGACAGACTTTCAAAAACAAGCTTTTATGTCTGTCATCCTCTTTTGGAGGTGACCTCAAAGGAACATAAACATCTAAGTCCAAAAAGGGATAAAGTGACATCCCCCTGAGCTATGGAAGCCCAAGAAGTACATTGGTGGGGAAAAAAATCAACATTTTCCAGAAAAATCAATGTTCTTTAATTGATTATATCATTAATCAATTTTATTGATCAATTGCTTTGCCCTATACAACGTCAAATACTCCATAACTTGGGAATAGCAACACTAAAAACTCATCTCCTCTGAGCTTAAGTTTACACCTCAGCACCTTCAGCAGCAGCTGATCCGAGGCAACAAGCAGGAGAGTACATGCGAAGGAGCTCTGTGAGGTATGGTGGAGAAAGACTATTTAAACTTTTAAAAACAGATTAAAGAATCTTAAAATTAACTCAAAAATGCACAGGGAGCTGGTGTGGGGAAGCTAGTTTGAGGGTGATGCTCTCCTACTTCTTAACTCAGCTAAAAAAAATTAGCAGCAGGTTTCTGAACCAACTAGAGATAAAGGACTGGCTGAGTCTGATGTACAGAGCATTACAATAATCAAGTCAAGTTGCAATAAAGGCATGAATACTGCTTTGAAGTGCTGATTGAAAAAAACACAGCTTTATATTTGCCAGGTAGACTTGACCACTGTCTATTTTAAAATCCAAAATCAGTTCAAGTAAGATGCCAAGAGGCCCAAAGAAAGAGGAGAGGGTTTAGAGAAACTGACATAACGTAATCTTTGTTCTCTTGTCATTCAGAGTTAAAAAGTTCACAATCAAAACGCATAAACTCAATCAAAATAGCATTTTTTTCAGTGGCATGTACTGTATTTCTGACTCACAGCATACAAATGAAAGGAGATCCCAAAAATCTGAGTAGTGACCCTAGAGGAATCAAAGCAGGGGACCATGGACTGGGCCCGGTGGAAGCACAAAATATAGAGGAGTGGATGAGAATATAAAATCAGCTTACTTTACAGACACGGTTCTGTTTGAGAAATCAGACCTGAACCATTTAACATAGCACACCTAAAAAGTAAGTTGAGTCTTGAACGAGATAATAGAAATATTGTGGTCTATAGTAGCAAAAGCAGAGGTTAAATCAAGCAAAACAAGAACTACATAATCACTTGAGTCACTTTCCCAGAATAGGTCACTGAAATCTTCCAATAATACGAACTCTGTGACAGGTTTTAAAACCAGACTGAAAAACCTCCACTATCTTTTGTTCGTGTAAAAATCACTCCAGTTGGGAAAAGATGACTTTCTCTAAAACTTTAGAAACAAAAGGCAGTTTGGAAATAGGCCTGAAGTTTGCTAAGACAGATTCTTCAAACTTAGAGGAACAACACCTGAAAGCAGGCTGCTGTTTCTAATAAGTAGGATGACCTGTCCAATGCAAGGAGAGGCCCTTTAAAAATACTGAGGAGGATCATAAAGAGAACCTGATGGCCTAAACCTTTAAAAAAATTCATATTTTCTACACATTATTCTCTATAAGATTGGTCAAACTGGAGAGATTTGGACTTTGACTGGATTGTTCCTACATTTTATGTTAACAGCAGTATAGTTAGGATTATTGTCCTGCTGAAGAATTGACCTCCACCTCAGTCTCAGGAGTTGTGCAGCTGTATTTTCCAGGAATTTCCTGTACTGGAACTCGTCTACCTTCCATCTGCACAGCATGATACTGCCACCAACACTTTTAATGTTACCTAGGAAGGTTTTTAATTCAGATCACTCAGGAGAGTCTTTCTGGACAGAGTTGCAAAACCAAACTCTGTATGTTAGCTTGACTTGGTTTATCGTCTTTTTTTGGCTTTTCTCCATTGATCTGTCCCTATAACTGCTGGAGATAGAAACCTACGATTTTTTAAGAAAGCAGATATAGAAAATGAATGGGCTTAATGTTTTACATCTAATTCAGATTGTCTGCGTTCCACATAATCATATCCAACAAAGTACATTGAAGTTTGTAGATATTATGTGACTTCATGTGGAAAACTTAAACACCTAAGAATGTTTCTCCAGGATAAATGTATCTATTAGCACCTATTTCTTCTGACTGATTTTTACTCTACTAACACCAAGCACACTTTCTTAGCAAGCATCTTTCATTAGTTATTTCTAAGGCTTGGATTTAGTGGTGTGCAAACTTTAAATGGTTTTCAGTAATAGACTTATTGAGTCATTAGATTATGACCTATTTCTCACAGTAGAACAGCAATACTAGTGGTAGATAAACTGACGGGAATGATGTTAGGTTGCATTGACGCTGCAACTCTGTTTTTATCATTATAGAGGGATAGAGCTTGCAGTTAATTTAAGAAGAAAGCAATGTATCATATCTGTTCCTGTTCCTCTGTTGGGAAAAGGTCAGAGCTCATTTTGTAGTGTATTACAGGACAAACCAACTTTTCATGCTCACAAATGAGCCACTTCCAAAGCATAAAGCTCCATGGAAAAGAAAGAAAATGGGAGCTAGATTGTAAAAAAAAACTGTGCAGGAGAGAAATAGAGAGATAGAAAAAATAGAAAAGGGAGGAGAGATCTGTTATGTAACGCAGAGGAGTGCAAAACTGCTCATCATGCTTCTCATGTTGCTGTCAGATAATATTTATGGCTGTTTTGTTTGTTATCATAAGAGAGAGACAACATGGAGAGTATGGGAGCAGCTGTGGCACGTCCGTTCCCCGGTTAGCTCTGTCTTTGCTTAGCTACTTTTGAACGGTGTGAGGATGAGGAGTGCAGGAGCAGAGTTGGCTGTGCAGCACACTGCAGAGAGAGCCTCTCTGAATGTGGAATAACGTGAGCTCTCATTTCTGCTCTGCTGTGCTCTGGTCTTGCAGGGACATAGACCTGGAAAACTAAGGAGAATCCATCCATCCATCTGTTCATGGACTCATGTTTCCTGCTGCTGCACATCTTTTCATTTAACAGTCTGTAACCACTGCCCATTTGACAACTGATCAGTAGTTGATTGGCTGCCCTTTACCAAGAGGTCTCAGTCGCTTTGAACCCCACCGTCCACTGCAACTCCTCAAGCCAAGACAGATACTCCACACACACGCAGGATGCACTTACACGGAACGCATCAAAAAGACTTGGATGATATAATCTGTGGTGGCTGTAACTAGCAGTGATGCAACAGTGAACCAATGCTTTCAGAGGCCTGCCCTCTACAGAAGCGCAGCTCTGTCTCTGCATGGAGATCAAAGGCAGTTTAGAGGACCCCCCCCCCCCCCCCCCCCCCCCCC
>JAUZNJ010033993.1:0-12915 GCA_034780135.1 Jordanella pulchra | reverse complement strand
CAACAGTGGATCAAATACTTGTTCTCCCCACTGTATGTATGTGGCATGTTTTCACCACCTCATTTCTGTTCACTTAAGGTGAGATTTTAATAATCCAGGAGCCAATACACTCCACCCAGCATTGGATCCTGTGTTTTTTTTTCTAGGATATTCCATTTGTATCATCATTTGCCCCAAAACAGCAAACTTTTGTCTTCTTGGAGACCAAATTGAGCACAAGAATCAGTTCTTTGCCGACATTCTTTATTGCAGGTCACTCAGAAATGATGAAACCAAACAATCTTTACATGAATATCATACAGTGATGAATCTCCTGATCGGTGAAGAAGCTCGTTATAATCAAACAAGCTTGGATGCTTTGGCAGAAACTACCGAGCTCTGCAGGTATTTACAGTCCAAATATCCAAATCAGAGCTTCCTGCCGCCGCCAGCTTTAAAACCTCCGTAACAGACGAGTAAAACATCGAGAACTCAGACTACAGGCAAAGTGAGTTTATCTCTACAATCTGATCATAAATATTTAAATGTATTCCTGTCTACATTAAATATATCCAAACATTTATTTGTCTGCAGTGAACATCCAAAAGGTCACTAGAAGCTAAACAGAAGACACATTTTGCTTTATTTGAATGAACATGAATGCCACCACTGTTGGTGATCTGCAGCTGCGTCGCTCTTTCTGTGTCCATCAGGCTGAAAGATAAAAACTAGTTTGAGTTTCTTTTAGTGCCCCTAAGCTGTTTGTTTTGCTCAGTTCGGCCGTAGAACTGAGATTTCTTCAGGCGAATAGAAACTGGATTCATCAAGACGCCCCGTCTCTCCTCAGTTAAAGCACAAACCAAACAAAGAATATCCGTCCGCCTCCTACGACGGCATCATCTGTTTGCATTCAGACAGACTGGGCTCTGTGGAGAACAAGAACCACAAAACCCAACAGGAAGTTGGTTGGCGTCACACTGCCGTCTCCTGGTCCTCCCTCTGGATCATCTGGTAATGTTGACAGTTCTCCAGGTAGTTGGCCAGTTCTTGGTCGTTGGCCTTGGAGGCGCGATGTTTGGGCGTGTCGCCCTGAAACACAAGAACAGAATTTGGTCATGACTGACCCGACGGGTCGGTTTCTACCGGGAAGTTTAGGCCGAAATGCTGGCAGCTTGTTTCTGTTCCATCCAGCTGATTTCATCTGAACAGATCAGACCTCATGCTGTGCTGTTTATGTTTGACACCAAGAAGCATTTTAAGGTTTTGTTGATGAAAAACTTTCATTTTTAATAAATTAAAACAGACAAATAAAAAGCCTAAGTATGAGTCCTCATCGTAAACACCCAAAGCTCTGATTGGAGAAAAGTTCTGCTTCTTACAGTATTACGTTCTGTTCTTCAGTTAACGTGTGGAAGGCTGTAAAATAAACTTATCTTAATCTGGATTCATTATTCTTCTTTTTTCATTTTCACTCATCTTTGCCAAAAATACTAACAGGAGTTTAAAACTTGACAGTTTAGTAAAAGTCAACAATTTGCTACCTGAAAGGCCAGACACAGGTGTCAAACTGGTTCCAGAAAGGTCCGTGTGGCTGCTTGTTTTCTGTCCACCCAACCAGCAGCACCAGACTCCATTCATCTCATCAACCTGATGGGATGGATGGAGTCTGGTTGCTGCTGCTTGGGTGGAAAAACAACCAGCAGCCACACGGACCTTTCTGGAACCAGTTTGACCAGCTTTGCTGATGGTTCATCCAACTATAAGGGTAGCTGTTATGGTCACAGCTAGGCTAAGTTCAGGGCTAGTAGGAATGTCATGCAAGTGTCATGCTAACAAAAAAGAATAGGCTAAAAGCTAACTGTTGGCTAGGCTAGTGCTCCAGAAAAAAAAAATAAAAAAAAAAAAATCACAGGCTAGCTGCTATGATAATAGTTTGGCTATTTGTAATGTAACTGCTTGGTAAGAGCCTGGCTAATGAGCACAACAACTTCTAAGCTAACTGTTAGGCTAATGGACGGCTAATCAAGGCTAACTGCACCGTTAGCAGTAAACAGCCAGGTTTACTGCTAACGGTGCAGTTAGAGTTGTAGATCTAGATCTCCTGGTTATAGTGAGGCTAGCTGCCATGGCCAAGGCAAGCATCTGTTCCTGCTCAGTAAAGGTAATAATTAGCTCCAAACAAATTAAAGCTCAAACTCTCCTCTTCCTAATACAGAAATCTATCGTCCAGAACCCGTTTAAATTGAACTGAAATAATTTCTAAAGTTGGACTACAGAGGGACGGTGGGAGGAATGAAGGAAGAGAACTCAAAATAACACATCAACTCTTTTTTGTGGAGCCGAGGAGAAAAAGCTCCGATTATGGGCTGTTTCCTGTAACCCCTGGCTTCACCATGGCGACAGAGAGCTCGGGTCTTTGTACGTTGGCGGCGGAGGCCGGGGAATCCTGGGGAGCTTCGTTTCTCACTGACACACAACATTAATCACTTTATAGAAGTGGGTCAAATACGACTGGAGATCCATTTAAAGTGCAGAGGCACGGATCGTGTTGGTGGTCGTCATCCTGTCTGGAGAAAAAACCCAAAGACAGCAGGAAGCTGCCCCTGAGCACAAACTAAGTTTTAACCGACGGTTCAGCTTGAACCCATTTTAGATTTGACACTGAAAGGAACCAAAATCCAGAAAGAAACACAAACTGTTAGAGAGGAAACACATCCTGGGAAAATTCACCAAAAGAAACGCTATAATCAGATAAAGGAGTGGAAAAAAATGAAATAAGAGAAAATTAGAGAAATTAAAACACAACTAAGATTAAAGCAAAGATGGTTAAAACAGAGAGAAACCTACTAAAGAGAAAAGTAACGTCATCATCAGCACAAAACCAGCAAACTGTTGCAAGAAGAGGAGAGAACTAAATAATCGCAAGAACCACAAAACTTCCTTATTTTTATCAGTTATCAAAGAGCTGCACTGCTGAAGGAAAATAGTCATGGAACTGGATCTACGAGCCTATGAGAGGAAGACGAGATGAAAGACGACACGACTTAAACATGACGGCAAACTAAGAACATCATCACCCCACAGTTCAAAGAAAACTAGAAGAACAACCTTAATAAAGAAAAGACGGAGAACAACTTCAAACAGCTGTGAATGATTCCGACAAATTAAGACCCGTTGTCCTCCTCAGGGATCCATTTAGAAAACAAACGGAATATTTTTCCTGAGGGGTTCCTCATGGGTCTGTACTGGGATCCATGTATCTTTAGTAACTGATTCCATTTAATTTAACACCCATTTAAGCTTTTTACTTTTTGCAAAAGAAATATTTTTGATTCAAAAAGAGCTAAACTTCAAAATAAACAAAGTTGTTTTTATTGAAAGAAATTAACTGAAAAATAAATATTTCTTGTGATTTTTCCGACACTCGTTTGATGTTTCAGGGTCTGACTGTGCTTTTGTAATAAAAACAATAATAACAATTAGTCATATTAAATTTAGAATCGTTTTCTTTTCCTTTGTTTTTAACAGAGGCTTGAAAGCATCTCAGATACATTTAGGAGTAATTATACTTTCATCATAAATAAACAAATGCTCAGAAGTAGAAATATAAACAAAAAACAAGATCAGTTTTCGTTTGTGAAAACTAAACTGTCCTTTTGAGCTAAAATCCTTCCTAACGAACCAGGAAATGAATCCATGTCCACCTACGAACCAGACAAGAGTTTAAAAGAGCATTTCTGTTTAAAAAGCTCCAAAGAAAACTCAGGTTTCACTGCATTGAGACATTAAAATGACAGAATAAAAGAATATTCAAACTATTTCATGTGTAAAAACTGATCTTAAAACTAAAAATAAGAAAAACACTGAGGATCATTTTCTGGTCTTTTATTAATACTGGTTTTCTTTCTGTTTGTTCCTATGAACTTGTTTCCCAAGGGATTTTATTTCTTGTTTTTCTGAAAGGGTTCTTCATCGAATTGTTTTTATTTTCCTACGGCTCTAAAGTGTTTTCTTCACTGAACATTAGCAAACAGGTGTGGCAGATGCGATCCAGGTGGGTTTACCTGCAGATCCGTCTTCATTAGCGAAGCCCCCGCCTCCACAAGGAAGTGACAGATGCTCCTCTGACAGAGGGTGGCGGCTCTATGGAGCGCTGTCTCTCCTCTGAAAAAGAAAAAACAGGTTTATCTCTGGAAGGAAGAAAAACTGAGCTTCAGGAGGACTGAACAGCTAAACAAGGCTGACTCACGTCTCCGTCTCTGTGAGGTCCAGGTGGGCGGTGGGAACTGATGGAGGAAACAAACAGGCACCATTGAAACAGGAAACAGTTCAGTGAGGAACAAAAACCTGGAGATGTTTTACTCCCGAACCATCAAACATTCCTGCTTCGTTTTAAACTGGGAGACATTTTCTAACAGGTCAGAACAGAAACCGAAGCTCTGAAGCTGCTGCTGTGCTTAGCATGTGTTGCCATGGTGACCAGAAGCTAAGAGCCAGCAGGTCTCACCGTTCTCAATGAGGTACTTGACCATGTCTTTGCTGCCGGTCCGGACGGCGTGATGCAGCAGCGTGCAGCCGTCTGCGTCCTGCAGCAGCAGGTCTGCCCCCTGCTGGTGGAGCTCCGTCAGCTGCAGCGAAAAGGAAGCAGGAAACACATCAACATCTTACAGAAAAAACACAATCAAAACAAAGTTTCAGGTGAAAACAACGAAGCAATTCAATCTGTGAACACGGGTACAACATTAGAGCTAATATCAATCAGGAGGGATGAAAAAAGATGAGATCAAAAAACTGATCAAAGTCACTGAGCTGCAGCTGAAGTTCAACTAAACTGACCTGGAAGTAATACGTTTAAAATGTTTTGGTTTATACTGCAATGAAGACCTAAAAGAAGATTTTCTCCCCTGAAATGGAATAATTTGATTCGACTCGATTGTAAAAAGATAAGAGTTGTTTTTCTTCCATTGGCAAATGGTTTTATTGACCTGCACAAATCAAAGGAAAATACACTTATTATTATTAAGTTATATTTAAATGTTACCCAGGATTCCTTTATATTTCATTTAAAAATTCATAACCTTTGCAGACACTGAGGGAAATCAGTTGGTTTTCTCAGCCTTTCAGTCAACTTAGCGCTTGATAAACGGATGTCTGACAGATTTAGACAGAACAGTCAGATCAACAGAGAAGATGCCGCAGGTAGGAATGACGACAGCATATTAGCTCTCCACCTTGGCTAAAATAAAAAGGGTTAAAATGGGAAATAATCTAAAAACATAAAAGGTTCTGTTATAACTGAAAAGCAAAATCTAAAATTCACTTTATGCTTTGATCATTCATATTTTTCTTACCATCAAACTTAAGGACAGAAGAAAAGAAACAAACAATAAACAACCAGAGGCAGAAATACTGAATGAAAAATGTGATCAATAAGCCCCATTAAACAAAACTTTGCAGTTCAAAAATAAATTAATTATTTCTATCTCTAGAACAAAAATGATCAAACTTTAGAAACGCAAAATTAATTTCAATACTTTTTCAATGTATAAAAAAAATGTTGGATTTTTTTCAGTTTGAAAGAATAATCCATCATTGTTTGCTCCCGAAGGCTGCAGACTCACCCGGTTCAGGTTCTCCTCCTTCACACAGCTGATCAGCTCTGCATCTGAACACACACAGAACAACGGCTGGTTGAGTGGCGCCACCTGGTGGCTAGGTTCAGACCCCAGTAATGAACCTGCTTTAATTAAATTAAAACGATCAAAAAATAATAATAAAATGGAGAAACATTTTTGTTAACAGAAATAAATAAAAATGTGAATAAAGGAAAAAAAAACTATACGAAGTGAAATGGGTAAATAGAAACTACTAAAGTTGAAGAAATGCACAGATTTTTTATAAGTCCTGAAGTGAGATGTTTTAGTTTTTCAACAGACTCCATTAAAATCTGCCGTAATCTAACTTTTTTTAATTGTATAAGTGTTGAGTTTTATGAAAAAATATACATAATTTCATAAAAACGACACTCGGACCTCTTTGACTAAAAATGAAAGCATAAAAAACAAACAAAAAAATAAAAAATAAAAAGCATTTTTAAAATAATTGTAACTAATAAAAAATTAAACTATTTAAAAAACTCAGTTGAGTGAAGAGAACAATATTTTGAGCTAAACCAAAGAGATTGTCGGCCGTCTTTCTGCCTTCATGTCCACAACAGGAAGCTGCTTCAGTCACAGCGGCGCTCTAAGGAGCGTCATCACAGATCCTTCCTCCCTGCCCAGTTTTTCATTCTAATAAACGCTCTGCACCGAGTGGGAACAGAAAAAACCTTCTTGCGCCGTTTCTTTTTACCTTTCTCAGGGTCCTGTGAGGTAGAAGTTCTGCAAGTAGACAAAGAGACAGAGTCAGAACCAGCCAGAGCAATCTCTAAGGTCCGAACAGCTGCTGTCCGTCAGAACATTAACATCTCACACACTTGGTGAAGCCCCGCCCACAGCAGAAACCTTTATTCTTCAGGTTAGCATTACACCCCCCCACACCTAACCCAGAAGCCAACAGAGGAGCAGCTGAAGGTTTCTTCATTATTTCATGTTTTTAAACACAGGAGCTCCAGTAACTTGGAACGGTTCCTCTGGTCAGGAGGCCACCGGGTCGAGTCTGGTCCAGGAAGGTCCTCCATGTTTTCAGGGCTGGACGGTCTGACCATCAGCCCTGCAGGAACGGTGACAATCAGTTCAGGAACCGTCCTGAGTGTCAAACATCCTTATTAATGCTGATGATAGAAAGGATCAGATTAGCCTCTACAGTCTGAATATAAACATTATCAATAAACTGATCAATCAAATTCTTCTGTTTGTGCTTCGCTCTTTTGTTAGCAACAGGAATTTTCCTTCTCCTTGATGTTCTTTTAGGAGGTCCTGGGTCCTGCGGGAGCATCGCTCTATTTAGTAGCTGTCGCACTTGACTCCATCTGATAGTAGCACAGTACTGCCAGCAGAGGGCGCCTCGTCTCTTTATGTCTGCTTATGGCGCTTGGTGCTGAACAGCCGATGCTATCTGAGCTTTGTGATGATAAGCTTAGTTTATCAGATGCTTTTTGGTCCATTTAGTTCAGGAATATCTTTTGACTTTTACACATTTCTCCTCCAACTGTTTCCCATCATGTTAGCAAGATTCCTCCTCATCCAACCACAGGTTCAAACCCACATCTCTCGACTTTCTCCATCCGCCTCCATAAATCTGCTGTTGCCTGTTCTGCTTCTGTCCAGTGGGTGGCAGTGGGAGGAACTTCGTGTCACTTTTTGCTGAAGACTGACTTCAGCCATTCAGAAGCACTTTCTGCCCTCATGTTTGATTCTTCTGGAATATTTGTCTTTTCTCCTAGCAAACAGTTTTTTCTGCAGGACATGCAGAGCAGGAAATATGAGGGAAGCTTCTCCGCAAACCATCCTGAACGCATCAACATTCGAGCAAATCGGCAGGAAGAGGACAGCAGCTTCTTCCACAGACATTTGGTTCTAAGATATAGAAGATTTCTGCTGCCGACCATCGCCTCCTGCGGTGCTCAGCATGTTGAAAGAGATCAGAGAGCCAGTAGAGAGAGGCGGAGCCAGTAGTGAGAGGCGGAGCCAACAGAGAGAGGCGGAGCCAACAGAGAGAGGCGGAGCCAACAGAGAGAGGCGGGGTCAACAGAGAGAGACGGGGCCAACAGAGAGAGGCGGGGCCAATAGAGAGGCGGGGCCAACAGAGAGAGGCGGGGCCAACAGAGAGAGGCGGGGCCAACAGAGAGGCGGGGCCAATACAGAGGCGGGGTCAATAGAGAGGCGGGGCCAACAGAGATGCGGGGTCAATAGAGAGGCGGGGTCAATAGAGAGGCGGGGCCAACAGAGAGGCGGGGACAGTCCTACCTAACTGATCTGGAATAGGCCGCGGTGGGAACGCAGCGATCCACACTGATTATCTTTGCTCCTCTTCTTCAAGTCACAGACAGGAAACAGAAAGTTAGCAGGAGTTACTCCTCACCTCCAGCAGGAGGTGCTCTGGGCTCCTCTGCAGTCAGTCGAGTTGGAGGAAGTTCTCAGGAACCGCTTTCAGTTTGGGTCCATGCAGGATCTAGGAAGGAGCCGTTAACCGACTCCACCTGGTTCTGGACGTGTGCTCCGGGCTCCTTCATGTCTGATAGCTCCTTCTCTGAAGGTTCTGTTTAACCTGTTTCCTCTTTAAACTCAGGAACTCATTTAAACTCAGGAATCAAGCCGGAATCAGAATCATTTCTGTTTTCTGATGTCTGGTTTGTTTTGTTCTGGTTTCAGTTAAACGGTTTTGGACCAATTGGACCTTTCAAAGTTCTGTCAGAGGTTTCCAGTGGTTCTCAGTTTCTTCTGGTCCCTGGCATAACATCAATTCTAGACTCTGAACAGAACCCTGAATATTAAAAGAACCCCAAACAGATTCTTGGGTCCAATCACAAACATGACCAAAACTCAGGAACTGATCAGAACCGTCACTATAAACAGAACAAAGACCCTGAAAAGAACTCGGCCGGATCAGCTCCTTCTTTTAGTTTCCAGATGGAAGGTTCTGATTCGGACCTCTGGAGGACAAAGGCCTCTGGACCAATGGATGAACCCGAGTACCAAACAGACCTCTGATCCGTTTCCTCAGTTTGTTTAGTCCTGGGCTGTCCGCTAACAGAACCAGACCCCAAAAAAGAGCTTCTGATCCAAACCGGTTCAGGAAATTCAAAAACAACAGCAGAATTGGACCAGAACACGAGACCCGAGAGCTTCCTCCATCACAGCTGTCCACAACGGTTGGGTGGGTGGGGTGGGGGTTACCTTTGTAGAACCGCCTTAGGCGAGCTCTGGGTCAGAACCTCCGACACAGAACTGTCACTGGAAATCCTCTTCCTCTGCCCTTCCCTGAAAAACACACAGTGTTACTCCACATCCTCAATCTTCATCATGGATCCATCGATCAGAACACAGCAGGGAACAATCAGCGTCTCCATGGCAACCGCACTCCTGACAGCCGCTGTCAGCGACTCCTCCACCCCCCATCTAAGCTGATCCGCTGCTGCAGTAACAACAGTCTCCAGCAGAGGGCACCCTGTTCACTCTGATGGAACAACTACTTCCAAGCAGAACCAAAGAGAACAGAACCAAACAGAACCAAACTAACATGATTGGATTACAGTAGATGAATCGGTTCTGGTTCTGAAAAAGGCAAACAGAGAAACTGACCCGGGTGAGGAGGGTGAGGAGGGGAAGGGGAACTGGTCCGGTAAACTGGGGGAGGTTCCGACGGTCTCCTTTACCACCAGCTCTGGGTCCAGGATGTAGAGCTCATCCTGAGAGATCTCCGTCACGTAGTTCAGATGCTCCTGGAAATCAAAGTCAATCCAGTTAATCGTGTCAATAAGTTTTTAGCCCATCGGAGAAACTTGGAAGCTGAAATATTCTGTTCACTTTGTTCAGAGCAGATCTGATTTGTACAGAACCGCTCCTGCGTTCTGATCAGGACGGCTTTTTTTAAACTCATCAGAAATTTTTTAAAGCAGCACTGCTTAACTTGTAGATTCCTCTGAGATTTATCAAATATCTCCTCATAAAATCTCCTCTGTGACCTCAGGGTGTCGACCCGTCTCTGGATGGGTCATGTGACCCAGAGAGCGTCAGTCAGCTCCCCTTGAACACCAGGCTAACTAAGCTAACAGCTGTTAGCTCTGACTCTTAGCTGGAGGATTTTATCTAGTGGCTCAACATTTCCTCATCTCCAACAGGAACTCCAGGACGTCTAGACCTGCTGGTCCAAACTGGGCTGATACCAGAACCAGTTGCATTCAAAGGCACTAAACTAGATTATATAGATCTATCTGGTTTAGCTTTAGCTTGATCTACCTCCCCTGGTGGCTGAATTGAAGCAAGAGGCAAGATAACGAGAGCTAACGATGACAGCGAGAGCTAAAGAGAGCTAACGATGGCAGCAAGAGCTAACAATGACAGCAAGAGCTAACGATACCAAAAGGAGCTAACGATAGCAGCGAGAGCCAATGATAGAAGCGGAAGCTAACAATAGCAGCAAGAGCTAACAATAGTGGCGGGAAATAATGATAGCGGTGGGAGCTAACAATCGTAGGAAAAGCAAACAATTGCAGCAAGAGCTGACGATAGCGGCAGGAGCTAACGGTAGAAACCAGAGCTAACGATAGTGGCGAGAGATAACGAGCGTTAACGATGGCAGAGAGAGATAACGAGAGCTAATGATGACAGCAAGAGCTAACAATAGCAGCGAGAGGTGACGATAGCAGCGAGAGGTGACGATAGCAGCGAGAGCTAACGATAGCAGTAGGAGCCAATGATAGCAGCAAGAGCTAACGACCTCAGTGACTTCAGCCTGGCGGATCAACGAATCCGACCCCGAACACCCCATCTCTTCTTCCACTACGGAAGGCGTTTCAGCCGGGCTCAGGAGATCCTCAAGGAAGTATTCCTTCCACTGTCCCACGATGTCCTCTTTCAAGGTCTTTCAAGGCCAAGCACTGCTTCCCCCTCCAGAGACGCCTGACAATTTGCCATAATCCCTTCGAGGCCGACCAATAGTCCATGGCCTCTCCAAACTCCTCCCAGACCCAAGTTTTTGCCTCTGCAACCGCCCGGGCAGCAGCACGAGTGGTCTTGCCATACTTGCTTGCTGCTTCAGGAGTCCCACAAGCCAACAAGGCTCGATAAGGCTCCTCCTTCAGCTTGACGGCATCTCTTACTGCTGATCTCCAGCACCAGGTTCTGAGATCAACGCCACAACAGACCTTATGGCCACAGCTACGGGCGGCTGCATCGACAATAGGGGTAGAGAACATGGCCCACTCACACTCCATGTCTCCAGCCTCCCCCGGAATCTGGGTTGAACACGTCCCTGACCGAGGGCTCAACCAGACGTTCCCAGCAGACCCTCACTACTTGTTTGGGCCTGCTAAGTCTGTCCAGCTTCTTCCTCGTCTAGCGTACCCAGCTCACCACCAGGTAGTGAGCGATGGATAGCTGCACCACTCTCTTCACCCGAGTGTCCAAAACATGCGGCTGAAGGCCAGAAGATACGAATAAAAAGTCAATCAACGACCTCCAACCTAGGCTGTCCTGGTGCCCAGTGCACCGATGGACATCCTTATGTTTGAACATGGTGTTCATTATGGACAATCCATAACTGGCACAGAAGTCCAATAATGAAGCACTGTTCGGGTTCAGTGCCGGGAGGCCGTACCTTGTTTCCCACATGGGCGTTAAAGTCCCCCAGTAGAATGATGGAATTCCTGAAAGGGGTGCTATCCAACACCACA
Source organism: Jordanella pulchra (assembly GCA_034780135.1). Lineage (NCBI taxonomy): Eukaryota > Metazoa > Chordata > Actinopteri > Cyprinodontiformes > Cyprinodontidae > Jordanella > Jordanella pulchra. The sequence goes on along the minus strand of JAUZNJ010033993.1, from coordinate 1,601 downwards.
CTCAAGGATGCTAAGTAGGATATTAACAATAGTTTAACAACAGTGATGTAGTCAATTAGTATAGTTTTTAGTCCAAAAACTGCTTGATGCCACCACCATGGTTAAAGAAACACCCTGGAGAAAACCCTGTGCCAGGATCTCCTAAAGAGGAGCAGGAACCTCATATCTGACATCATACCTGAGCCCGGTCGATCCTGTAGAACCGATCTGCAGTCGTACCTAAGAAACAGAGAGCAGAACCCGGTCAGGATGGTTCAGGATCTCTTATCTGAGCTGAGCTGCTGTGTGGGGGCTCACAGTCCAGGAAACACCAGTTGATGGAGAGCTTCTGTGAAGACAGGCTCTCTCCTTTCATCTCGTCTCCTTCCTGAAAGAACACAAAGAGGATCAGGAGTTAAGAACAAGATCTTCAGACCCGTTTCCTGGTGCTGTGAGTCTGCGTCACACCTGCTCTGCTTCCTGGTCCTGGTTGTCCTGAATACGCTCGATGTGCAGTCGGCACATCTCCAGGTCGCTGTCTCCGGGGACGACGATGACTCCCAGAGGCGTTGCTGCACAAACAATCATCAAATTTATCTTCAGCGCGTTTTGTTCCAAACATCTGCATTTCTGACGCCATCCTGGTTAAATTTGGTACCATTTTAGTCACTGATCTGAGGGATTCTACTGGTTTTACTGGAAATAGGAGATAAATCCAGAGCAAACTAGAGGAGAGGTTGTGAAACGTGTGTGTAACCATGAAGGTCTGAGGAAGAGAGGAAGCTGAACTCAGCGGTCCTCATGGATCTGGAACTCACAGGCCTCCTTCAGCTGGTCCTTGTCATAGTGCAGAGCTTCGTATGCCGCCATGCTGATCCGGTTCACCCTGATCTGCAGCTTCTCAGGAACCGGCTGCTGGCTGTGCACAAACACACACACACTGACATTTACACACTAACCTACAGAGGACACACACACACAGACACACAGCGTTTCAAGAACACGATACGGACCAAGACAAGCAGCTGGATTTGACCGGTCTAACACAGATTCTCATCTTTATACATGTAGTGAGGACCATGTGTGGATTCTCAGTGATTTTACTCATTTTTAACCCTTTCTCTGCCATAACTTTAACAGCAAATCTAACATCACTAATACCAAGCTAACATCATGCTAAGTTTACATCTGAGTGCTAATCTGAACCGAAGTGAAACGCGGATAAATGTCCTCGCTTTGGTGCTAAAACAGGAGCAGAGCGTTTCACTCCAGACACATAAACATTTAAGTCCAAACACTGTGACATTTGGCCACCAGGGGCGCTAGACCTGAACTTCCAGGTTCAGTGCCCCCTAAAGGCTACTGGCAGCACTGCAACTAAATCAACCAGTCTCCCTGTGGTTCTGATTCTGATGGCAGACCAGTTTGGACCAGCACATTGAGAGGTCATGGAGTTCCAAGTGCAGACAAAAAGTCTAATTCTGATCCTGCAGAATCTGATCCTAATATTCCAGCGACTGTTTTAAGTGCGACAATGCCTGAAATTAAAAATAAATAAATCCTTGTTTAAACTGTAAACATGTTTGACCAACTAATTGCACCATTGCAAAATTAAATCAAAT
>JAUZNJ010033991.1:0-12916 GCA_034780135.1 Jordanella pulchra | reverse complement strand
TCTTTCTTTCTTTCTTTCTTTCTTTCTTTCTTTCTTTCTTTCTTTCTTTCTTTCTTTCTTTCTTTCTTTCTGTTTTGGAAACAAAAGAAATTTATTATTCTGAAAACCATATAAGTGGTATGTAAACAAAAATGTCATGCAGTAAAAATGACAAGGTCTTTGCTGTACTGGGCTAAATTTTATTTTTTCTAATGTTTATATTTAGAAGAACAATATGAAATTTTTCCGAGAAGCTGTCACATTGTTAATATGATGAGTGTAAATTCAAAGCTGTTTTGTTCTCTTTATTAAAGTAGTTGTTTTCAATGGGGCATTAAGGAGATTGCCATGTTTTTCATATTCATGTCTCATGGAAGAAATTTAAAATGTAAGATCATTTAGAGCTTCAGTGAAACAGCTAGATAGGAGAAAACTAAAACACATCTCCATCAGGAATAACATTTATTCTTTGAAGGAGTGAATTAAACTTTGGATGAGACAAAGGCTTAGGAGATAAAGCACTGCTGTTAGCATTTTTCTAGGCCATTGCTTCCTTGTTACTACAGCACATTATGGCCCCTGAACCCTCATAAATCAATTCATACCCTATTGTCCTTTCAGAAGGAGCTTTTCACTTTTGGCTATAACATGGCAGAGGTGACAATAATCTATTGTTTCAGTTTAAAACTCAGTGCTGCAGCCTGGACCCACTGCCACAAAGGGCATGAGGATGTATGTGCTGCCTGCAGGAAAAAGGCATAAAGTTGGAAGAGGGGGCTGTTGAGCTATGCTGACACACAAGGGTCAAACTTTGCTACATGGGAAATACATCTTTGTGAGGGATATGCTTACTGTACCAACTTTAGATACACAAACTGCCTACTTTGTTGTTTTTTTTTTTTGTTTATTTATTTTTAAACAACTCAGAGGAATTAAAAACAGCAGGGAAATCCCTTTAGTATCTTTAAAATTTGTGATCAGTCATTTCCAAACGTGGATCGTGCCATAAAACAGTTTGATGCAATCGTTTAACACGAAACAATCAATTCTCAGTCAACTGCAGTTTTCTGGGTTCCTGAATGTAGCTCTAAATGTTCCCAAAGGTATGCTGGTTGTTAGGCTGGATTATGCCTCAGGTTGCTTTTATATAAAGTTGCAGGGAGCTTGAGAAGTGGTTCAGTCACACCGCATAATATTTCAGGAAAAGTAAGAGGAACAAAGACTAAATAAATATGTATTTTGTCTCTAAGCAGCGCTGTGCACAACTCAGAGTGCTGCTTGAATGGAACGACTCTGTTCACTGGCATTAAGGAGACCATTGAAGCAGCTAGTTAGAGACCAAAGCTTTTCCAGAGATCATCATGCAATTTGACGGCTGCATCAAATAGTATACTTGTTGATTTATGGGATAAAATTTAGAAAAATTAGCAACAAGTCAGGAGCCGGTTCACTTTTAATTGTGTCTTTTTGCAAGACTATATATTTAGATCTAAATGTGCCAGCTTGTTTCTTATTTAACGCTGCTTTTTCATTCACAACATTTGATTTTGTCTGCCTTTCTGATTTTATTTGTTTATGAATTCGATTTAATGTAAGTTTTTACATAACAGAAAACAAAAGTATTGTCAATGTAAGATTCATTTTGGTCACATTTGTTGAGCAATAATGTAATTTCTACCGTGATCCTGATGGACAAGTGTTGGAAGACGATAAAAAAAACTTCTGCAGGACAAAACTCATTTATTAGGCAGTGGATTTTTCCATAGGCCACATTCAAAATGCAGGTCTTTATGTTCAGTTTGGATTTTTTTCTGAAATCTGATCTTTTTCATGTTGCCGTTCATACTACTAATAAAATACAACCACTATCACACCTCTGCCTTGACTGCTCAGGACATTAAAGTGACCAGCAGGTACAAAGGGACACAGCAGCTCACTATATACAGAAGTAAAGATGAATGTTACTGCTTAGAAGTGTTCAATAAAGCTTCACTGCAATAAAAAAACAAAAAACAAAAAAGTGTAGCAGAGGATGCTGGTGTTTCACTGTTATTATTAAACTTTTGAACAAAGGGAGCTGAGAGTATCGTGCCCCCATCCTTATAGCCTCTTTCCCACTGAAATTAATGGGTTAACACGGGTTTTTCAAACACGGGTCGACTAGCTAACAATCGATATTTAGCTCCCTTCCTGTCCGCAAAAAAAGTTGAGTCTAACCTCCTTCTGGAAAGAAGCACGGCCTCTGTCCCCACACCTTTTCCTGTCTGGTGACGCCATCGAGTTGGTTTGAATTTTTGATGATGTCACCAGTGTGACGGAAATCAGGAAAGAAAACAATGGAGAGCAACATTGAAGGGAGCCAGGGCGTTGCATGCTTTATTGTTTGGCTCTTTTGTCCGTCTAAATCCCTCTTACCAGTGCTGGCTCATTTTTACCAAATGTAAGCAGAGTTGTTTTGGATTGTTAGATCAGACTGCATAAGGTAGGGAAGAAAACACAGCCTACAATGTTTGTATTCCAAACGGCCGTTTGTAAAGCACTCAGAGGCTGGTGCAGAGAAGTTTGTGTGGATGTGTAGTGTGAGCCTTTTCAATGACTACATGTCAGAAAAACTGTAGCAGGACCCTTCTCACTACAGATGCTTTAAAAACTTATCTTATTTAGAACAACATATGGCAGTAGCTCAAGCTGGATTTTTTTGGAGATGAAAAGATCGAAAAAAGGCCATTCAGACGGACACGGAAAGGTCGGATATATTTTGCATAAGAGCAAAAAACAACAGATTTGGTGTAGGAGTCATTTTTAAACATACAGTATGTATATATTGTTTTGAGGCACAAGGTGGCAGCACTTTTAAAATCTCTATAGGTAGGAGCCTTCCCACCAGGAAGGTTTTTGACTGTTTTCAGTTTGTTTAGTTTATTTAATCCTTACTCTGTTGCCAACCTATTGCTTTTTTTTGCTAAATTTAGTAACTTTTCAGACCTCTCTGGTACCTTCATTTAAAAAAAGCACCTTGCGCCAAATCTACGACTTTTCTCTGTGTTAATGGAGACTTCGGCAACAAAAAAATGCCGAACTCTGTCCTGCCGAGTGAGTGGATCAATCTCTCTCGCTGTCTGCATGCAGAGCAGGCTGTCTGCGTTGCTAACGAGAGAAGAAACACTTCCACTTCGAATCCAGATTGCAAATGAACTAAGCAAAGCTGCTGCTAATCCTGCCCTAGATTTCAAAGTCGAATCATGATAATTATTTTTAACTGAAACAGTTATCTCACATAAAATAAAATAATTGCATTTTCACTCTACAGCCTCATTCTCTCTCCTCCTGCTTCTTCCGTCTGTCTCCATGCTACTGTGCACTACTGCTTGGTTCTTCTTTGTGGGCTTTTTTTTTTTGTTTGTTTTTTGCCATGAGCCAAACACCTAATCGTACATTTGCCACTAACTGATATGGAGTGTGGAACTAAATGGCTGAATTATATGTCATTTTATTTTAATAGTTTCTGTAAAAGTCTCTAAAAAACTCTTAACATTTTTGCTTCCAACTATCCAAATATCTCTCTGTGCTACTTTGACAAACGGCAAAAAAAACAACAACCCCAAAAAAACTAAACCAAAACAAAAACTGTGGGAATCTTCTGCAACTGCGACTTACGTTGGTGATGACAACATCTAGCTCCTTCGGATGCCTTTTAGCGCAGCCAATAGTGACATTTCTTGCTGAGGAGTTGGCAACTCTGAATCCTTGCATATTTGATTAAAAATGTTAAACAGATCATATGATTATTCTTATATGCATAAAGAGTCACTGTGTTTAATAAAAGGTTAAATTTCAAAAGTATGGACTTGGCATCATTGGGTGCAGGTAATTCCAGAGACAACAACTCGTCTAATTTTTCTTACAAGCAATGCTTCAGGCATTTTAAGCGCAGGGTTTAGCACCTTTACTTGTGGGTTTACCTGCTGTGTGAACGTACCCATTAATGATATTAAGTTCTCCAAAAGCGGCACTAAACACAATACTTGTCATGATCTGTAGTTCTGAGTTCCTTTTTTGAGCTTTCTGTTGTCTCTGTGCTCTCCGTGTCGTCCTGTCCTCCCTTGTGTGTCTCATTTCCCTGATTACCTCCCTGTGTATTTAAATCCATCTGTGTCCTCTGTTGTTTTGGATTTTTCATCATTAAAAACCTCATTTTTCACCGCATCCTGCTTCCTGCCTCTGCCTCACCACCTCCACCACAACCGCTTCCTAACAGAAGGACCCAACCAAGAAATAAAAGTGAGGCACGAAATCGATCATGATCCAGGAAGATCTGAAAGAACTGCTGACCTTAATCCAGGAGTATTATGAGGAGAAGATAAACCCCAAAGTCTACAGGAGGCGGCTGGGGTTCGCGATGCGCCTGGGTTGGTTACTGGACGATTTGGTCCCACGTTTTCTCCTGCCGGAGTTGGTGGTGTTCCAGAGGGAGATTAAGGGGGACCGCGAGGCCCTTTCTGCGGAAATGGAGGGCTGCCCTCCACCTCCCAAGCCAGACTTTTGCTCCGCCAGCCCAGCTCCTGCGTCTCCGGAACCAGCTCCAGTCCCTTCGGCGTCCGGACCTCATGCTTCCCTGAGGTCGGCGCCATCTCTGGACCCAGCTCCTGTGTCTCCGAGACCAGCTCCAGTCCCTTCGGCGTCCGGACCTCACGCTTCCCCGAGGTCGGTGCCGTCTCCGGAACCAGCGTCTCCGGATCCAGCTCCATCGTCTCCGGAACCAGCACCACCAGTCCCTCCAGCGTCTGGATCTCACGACTTTCCGAGGTCAGCGCCGCCCGTGGACCTCACTCCAGCGTCTCCAGTCTCGACTCCTCCCGAGTCCGCTTCTGCCGGTGGGCCCGTCGGCGCAACAGCCAGGCGCAGCCTCTGCCGCTATCCAAACAGCAGGGGTGGAGTCAGTTCCTGCCGTCGCTCTCAAGCTCCCAGAGCTTGTTCCTACCGTCGGTCTCAAGCCTGGTGCAGCTGCCGCTCACTAGCTCCTGGTTATCCTCCTAGTGATCCTCTTAGTGATCCTCCTAGTGATCCTCCTAGTGTTCCTCCTAGTGATCCTCTTAGTATTTCTCCTAGTGCTCCTTCTAGTGTTCCTAAAGAGTTTCCTAGTGCTCCTATTGAGTCTTCTAGTGCTCCTCCTAGTGCTCCTAGAGAGTCCCCTAGTGCTTCTCCCAGTGCTTCCCCTAGTGATTCTCTTAGTGCTCCTTCTAGTACTCCTAGAGAGTCCCCTAGTGCTTCTCCTAGTGTTTCTCCTACTGCCCCTCTAGAGATCCCTGTGTTCCTCCTAGTGAGCTTCCCAGTGAGCCTCCCTCCTGAGCTTCCTAGCGTCCCTCCTTAGCTCTCTATTGTGCCTTCAGAGCTCCCGCCTGTTGGGGCTGCCCCAGAGACTCCTCGTCCCCGCCTCCGGGCGGTTCCAGTGACTCTTGGGCCCTGCCTCCGGCGTCACGGTAGGCCCCCAGACTGGCATCATGGTACGTGCCATCAGCATGGATGCCCTCCGGAGCTCCCAACATGGCTGCCTCCTGAGTTTTTCGCCCACTCTGTGTGGGTTGTTTTCTGTTTTCTGGGACTCTGACCCTCCTTCCATCGCCCCTCGGACCACTTTGTGTCTTGGACAGTTTTCTTTGTGTTTGGGCGTCTGGAAGCCGCCCGTTAAGGTGGGTGTACTGTCATGATCTGTAGTTCTGAGTTCCTTTTTTGAGCTTTCTGTTGTCTCTGTGGTCTCCGTGTCGTCCAGTCCTTCCTTGATTACCCCCCAGGTGTGTCTCTTTTTCCTGATTACCGCCCTGTGCGTTTAAATCCATCTGTGTCCTCTGTTCTTCGTCGGGTCCTTGTCTGAGTGTCTGTGATCGTCTGAGATTGTCTGAGCCTGTCTGCCTCTCGTATGTCCAGCGCTACCGGTGTTAAACCCCGGTTTCAGTTTAAGCCGTGCTGCCTGGCCTTAAACTGTTTTGGATTTTTCATCATTAAAAACCTCATTTTTCACCGCATCCTGCTTCCTGCCTCTGCCTCACCACCTCCACCACAACCGCTTCCTGACAATACTTTCCTGAAACTTAAATTTTCTATTTAATTATTATCTCAAGGCACTGACACAAGAAAAAAAAGAACAAACAAACAAAAAGTTAAACAAAGGCAATCATCCTAGACACAATCTAAAACTCATAAGAGAACACATCCTTTATTGCTTTGTTCCAACAGTTCCAAGTTACTTGGGTGAGTGTGAAAATTGAATTCTTATACCTTAAATTTTCATGAAAAGTAGTTTAAAGATTTTTTTAAGTGAAAAAATATACATCAAAGCTTTACAGTTGTGGTCAAAAGTTTACATACACACAGGAAAACTTAAAACCATCAGCCCGAAGGTTGGGTCTTGGGCGCAGTTGGGTGTTGCAACAGGACAGTGACCCAAAACACACATCAAAAGTGGTAAAGGAATGGCTAAACCACGCTAGAATTAAGATTTTTGGCCTTCCCAAAGTCCTGACTTAAACCCCATTGAGAACATGTGGACAGTGCTAAAGAAACAGGTTCATGCAACAAAACCATCACATTTAGCTGAACTGCACCAATTCTGCCCAGAAGATTGGTCAAACACTCCACCTGAAGCTTGCCAGGAGCTTGTGGCTACCAATTAATAAATAGTTTTAACTAAATTGCAGTATAGCAGAAATAATCTTTTAGTGGAATTATAATTGTCAAGCAGAGTGTGATTACATTCTACGTTAAATAAGAAAATATACATCCTTCTTAAATTTTTTTTTTCCTTTTTTTCATGGTGACTGTCTCTCAGCAAGCTCAATATAATAAATAATAAAAGGAATTAAGTAACTCTTAAACCGATCATCTAGACTCATTAGTTAGAACAAAAACAACATCTAAAGTGGCTTTTTTAAAGGGCACAGAGTGTTATAATAAATTTATACGGCACTGGGAGTAAAAGGGTAAAACCTGTTGTGTGTTTTTGTTCGTGCAACCTGCTGGGTCAAAGGTGTGTTACAGTTTGTTTTTGTTTTTTTTTTTAAATGTCCCGGGGCCTTTCTGAGTAGAGAGAACAGCAGGCTGATGAATTCCTTGGGATTCCTTTTTATGGGTAAAATAAGTACAGGGGCTTTAAATCCCAGTTGCTTTCCATGGGCTACAGCTGGACCACTAAATAGACCTTAACAAACCCAAAGCACCCAACAACAGACAAAGCATTTTAACCTTTTTCCTTTATATGTTACTACACAGTTTTTTCAGAATCAGTGTGGTCTGGCACGTGGTTTCAAAGGAGATCCTAAATCCAAACTCTTTTAATTAATGTACTTAAAGCCTTTTGCAGGTGTTCTAAAGACCATAAATAAAGCATGGCTAAGTAAAGAAAAGGGTGTCCATCAGTCGTTTAAAAGTTATGAAGTCAAAATAATACATTATACACATCTTTCATTAAACTCTTCTATAGGGTTTGACTCATGGAGGGGGGACTGACAGCTTCACAGTAATCAGTTTTCTAATCAGCTATGCATGGCTAGAAAAGTGCTGAAAGTTCAGACCATTTACCATCCAACAAAGCTTCATTTGACTAAAAATTGATTCTAACAAAAAGTTTTGCTCATTAATGTCAGTTTCATTTCCTAATGCCCCCATTAGTTTCCTAACATCTTTCTCCCTGCTTCCATCCTCTGTCTGTACTATGGTGCTGCATTATTTGCATTATAGTCTGGTGCTGCAGAAGATGACGGTACAGCAAGCATATCTTTAACACATTTTGTGGCATCTACCTGTAAATTCTTGTTGTCTATACTTGCACCATTCTTTCTCTTGTGGCTTTCTATTTTACCTCTCCAGATATCCAGATTAAGCACTTACTTGTTAGATGAAATCTAATATAGATTGTTACTGCTTGAGTCCTAGTCTAAATAGGATTTTGGAAGTATTTAAAAAAGTTTTCCTGCAAGAAATCTATAAAAAACAACCAACACTGTATTTCCTATGACTTGATCTACGTTGTATATTACACTGAAGTGATAAAAAGAAATCACTGAAATGAAATAAGAACTTTTTATTTGTGCTTTTTTTGCGTGTTTTGATTGGTAGCTGTTCTTTTTACCAGCAATACAGTGTAAAAAATGAGCGCTTGAATTCTTTTTAGGCACCTTAACCTTAAACTTTAGTTGGTTTTAAAGGCTTCAAATAATTTCTTCAGCATGACAAGAAACTCTTGTAAATGTCTCTTGATGTGCGAGGCTCAGATGAGATTTTTGTTTACAAGACTGATTTTTATTGAAAATTCTTGCAAAGCACAGAGAAATGAGTCAGCCTTATGTTACTGTGAAGCAATAATAAAGATAAACGGCATATGTTTGCCATGGCTCCTGCTATGTTTGCTTATACATTGCACATTATTTCCGAGATTCCTTAAATAGCTGTTTGTGATTCCAGTAAACAAAAAGAAAACCTGAATCCATATATAAATCAAACACACTCACACGGTAAACCCCACATGCTGATAAAAACCAAGCTTCTTAATCCATTAAAAGACAGCTTGTGTACCAAACGTCTTGCTTTTCCAGTCAGGTAGGAGGAGTACAACGAATATCCATCTACCAACTCAAAATAAATGTATTCTGGAGGCGGTGGGTAGCCTCTGTGGCCTGATTTGCATGCTGCTTTCTTCATCTGTTTTCCAGATTTGAACATAATAACAGTCATTAGCCAATCAATCAGTGCAGCTGTAATTTCCTTTCATGTGTGTTATTTGTGCTTTTGCAAAAAAAGTAACTTTTTCACAAGAGGGATCCTCTTGAAATGGCATTCAGAAGAGACTGACTTTCTATCAGTTTGTTAATTTGTTATTAGTTAAAAACATGGAGCCACTGACATATTGTTGATGTTTAACAGCTTAAAAAAAAGAAAAAAAAAGCTTTCATGTAAAAATCAAAGCTAAACTTTTGTTCAAAAAGCAAAACTGTTCAGAGTGCAGCTATAGCAGAGTATCTCCATGTAGTCTGCATAGTTAATGCATGCTGTGCAGTTCAATTTTCTGAGGACAGTCAAATCCAGCTGGATCTCTGACTTGCAAAGGTGTGATGGCTGTGAGATATTGATGCGGGAGGCTACTGCCAAGCGCCGCAAGGTCAGCATAGGCCAACAGTAGCCTGACAACAGCCTGTGGGCACAGCTGTAGGCAATCTTTGAAAGGTCACTCTAGTCTGATGAGGCACCCCATCAAACTCCACTTCGGAATACCAGACTCATAAACTGACACGAAATGCTGCTCTTTATTTTGCTTTAAAGCCACTTGTTTAGTTGTCGTGGGTATGTATTATATAGATTCACTGTCTAATAATAATTTTAAAACAGTTTCTGTTAGTACCATTATTGTATTGTATTTTGTTCCAATGTAATTAAGAATAAAGCAATACTTTTTGTACCTACCTAATATTTTTTATGTTTGGGTTTTTGAGCTGTCTAACCCACATGCAGAACACCAAGACAGAGTTTAAGATATTTATTAAGGTGATGAGACTGATTAACGAGACCCAAGCCAGGTCCAGGGGAAATAAACCAGCAGGAACTGTCACTGGGAGAGAAGGCAGACTGGTGAGTTCATGGCACGTGGGAAAACCCAGTGGTAGATTGATAACGGTTGTTCTTACAGTTGTAGTGAGTTGAAGTGTCATCAGAAAGGGGTTCTGGTGTCCGGGGTCCTAGTATCCAGTGCGGGTCCAGAGGCAATGAAGGAGTGCGGTGGGAAACGGACAGGTCGGCTCAGAATGAGTGGTTTTCTCCAAGAACGGTTGTGCTGCCAGTAGAAGGGCTTGAGGATCCAGGTAAACAACGAAGAAGGGAGCTGAGAGCTCGGGCATCCAGTGGGTAATAACCAAAGCATCACGAGCAAAGAGAGTCACAGAGAAAGCCAGGAGATCTCTAAGAGAAGCTTGACGCTCAGGAGGCTTTGTGACACCATCAGATAGCAAACACTCGGCCCCGACTACTGGGCAGCAGCTGTAGAAATACACTGGAGATGATGAGGGCTGATTGGAAACATCTGAGCCAGAGGGAACCACACCGCACATCCAACAGCTCCTGGCGCCATCTGGTGGAGGAAGAGGAAAGGCGCACAGGAGAGAAACACACAGGAGGGAGTCTGGGAAGAGTCCCAGATCATGACAATTTTTTGTTTGGGTTCTGTTTTATTTTGCATTGGTTTTGTGATATTTTCTTTGTTTATTCATGTCAGAAAGATTTGATCATAATCATTCATTTCTTAAAGTTTGACCTGGTGTGTTTACAGACTGTATGTATACCACATAGAGAGAGTTATTCCAAAATTATCATATAAACTACATGTGATTCAAGTCTAGAGACTTAGTGCCTGCTCTGGACATTAGCTCTCTTCCAATCGTATTTAAATCTGATCTCCAAGCTTCTCCTGTCACTAGATCTGGACCACTTAGTTTTTTATTGAGTGAAAAACAAAATATTCAAACATTACATTTAAAAAGTCTCATAATAGGCAATTGGTGCAGGGGCTTTAGTCCTCAATGCTGCCATCAAAATATGGCTATGTTTCTCACAATAAAACCATGTGCTTTAATAAAATCAAGAAACTGATCAGATTTTTCTGCAATCAAGGCATCACAAGGTCATAGGCAAGGCAAGTTAATTTATATAGCACATGTCAGTAATACAACAATTTAAAGTCACCTCACAGACATTCTTTCTCTGTACCTTGAATCTCAACTGGAGGGAGGTTCTCACTGGAGAAACACCATGATAGATGGCCACAAGCCAAGGACCATAATCTGCAGACCGATCAAAAGCTAAATTGACCTGGTGGCTAATTTCTGAACCCGATTGCCGCAAAAACAGACCTTTCTGCGACATTTCTCTCTGAGTTTACAGGAGCATCTGAGAGTGAAGGGCATCTTCTTTGCGGGTCTGACATGCTAGGCTACCGAATACAAGAGGCAATTCAGCCTTTTTCAATAACAGTGACCACCAAAGGTTACTTTTCTGGCGAAATTAGGGAAAAGGGTTCCATCTAAACGATCATTTCACATGTTTATTGTTGTGTAAAGAAAGATAAAGAGAAACTAATGCTAAACTTATGGTACAACAGGCTGACATGTTTTGACCTGTTGTGTATAAAGCTAAAACAAGCTTTATTTCACCAATGCTTTAAACACTGATATGACTTATAATTATGTGTTTTCTGATATGCTCATTTTATTTGATTACCATAATATGACTAAAAAGTCCTTTAAGATAAGTCCTTTTCGTGTCTGCTAGCTACTAGCTTAATCACTGAAGGTTAAGAATCAAGTAAAGGTTATTGATTTCTAATTAAATAAATTATTTAATCAAATATATTACCAAGTAATGTTTCAGTTACCTATTGGATTTGTATTATGAATTGATCTGAACACATTACAATGACTGAACTATAGTTGAAAGATAAAGTTTGTTTGTCATAAATAAAAAACATGTTAAACTTTAATATCATTTTATTGATTATGATTATAAACGATTTTTCATTCATTCTTCTTTGTGTACACAGTAGCTTTGCTTAGTGAAATTTCACTAGTTTGTTTGTTAGTTAGTAGCATATTTGACTTGAAGCTGAAGGATTTTTGTTGACAATGGAAGTTGTGCTGATTTTTCTTTCATAAATGTGCAGACCATGATTTGACCATGATTCCCTTGATTCACACTTCCTTTTATTATCCTAACACACAGCCAGTTGGACATGTGTTCACAGAACAATAAATGACAGTCCAAGAGTTATTTGATTAAATAAAAAGTTTGGCAAAAACATCACAATTTTAGATTTTGATTTGTATAAAAAGAAAATATTTATAGTTTAACTTCCAGTTCATAGATTTGCATTTCCATCTGTGCTTTTGAGACAGCTACAACAGCAACAAAAAAAAATAAAGCAACAATAATGCAAACCAATGTTTGTTGGTTGCTGCTTCCCTCACTGCCAAACCTAACTTGTTCAGAACCTTGTATTGTACTTCAGATACAGTCACTTTTCAAAGATTGTAATTTTATGGGGGTTTTCAAAAGGCCTTTTTTTGCAACCACTCTCACCCAGCAGTCCGGCTGTCCTGGAGGGAGAAGTTCACAATGAAGGAACACTTGATGCTTTTTTTTTTACCCATCAGTACCCACACAGGTCACAAATCACTGTGCTCCTGCCTCCATCTTACTTCTGTTCCAGCCATTTGTTTTGTTTGTGTGTGTGTGTATGTGTGTGGGTGTGTGTGTGTGTGTGTGCATTTTACTCAAAAAAGAGAAAACATTATTACCTTACCCTCCCGTCACATTCTTGTCTTGAGAGGACAAATAATAGTATATATAGAAGAGCTAAATTGTACACTCAGCTGCAAATACAGTGTGCAGCAATGAGAATTCCTACCACTGAGGAATGTCACAAAGCACTCTGAGAACTACACTGAGCTTGATTCTGTTGAATATGTTTCTGATTGGAAAACATCTGGGCAGCACAGCGGCGCAGTGGGTAGCGCTGTTGCCTTGCAACAAGAAGATTCCGGCCTGGGGTCTTTCTGCATGCAGTTTGCATGTTCTCCCTGTGCATGTGTGGGTTCTCTCCGTGTACTCCAGCTTCCTCCCACAGTCGCAAAAACGTGACTGTTAGGTTAATTGGCATCTCTCATTTGTCCCTAGGTGTGAGTGTGTGTGTGTGCATGGTTGTACGTCCTTGTGTGTCTATGTGTTGCCCTGTGACAGACTGACGTCCTGTCCTAGGCGTACCCCGCCTTACGCGCATAGTCTGTCGAAGATAGGTATCGGCCCAAAACGCAACCCTGAGGAATGAAGCGATGGATGGATGGATGGATGGATGGATGGATGGATGGATGGATGGATGGATGGATGGATGGATGGATGGATG
>JAUZNJ010033990.1:0-12918 GCA_034780135.1 Jordanella pulchra | reverse complement strand
GAAATTAATTATTTAAAAATCATACATTGTATTTTTCTGGATTTTTGTTTTAGATTCCATCACTCACAATTGAAGAGAACCTATGATAAAAATTACAGTCTTCATGCTTTGCAAGTGGAAAACCTGAAAAATCAACAGTGGATCAAATACTTGTTCTGTAGGTGTGAATTGTGATGCACACAGAAAAGCAAACATAGAGCTGATATGAAGAAATGAGATAATGTATCATTTGGAATAAACAATATTATTTTATATTTTATTTTATATATATTGCAGGGTTCTGAGAACAGAGATGTATCGTGCAACTTTTCCACAGGAAAAGCAACACGGTAGATGATAAACAATAGTATGAAGTGAGATTAAATAGTATTTCAATGTGCTGAGATGTTGTGTTTTTGTTTGTTTCTTGTTTAATAACTAATTCTACTGTAGAAGCTGAAATCTGAGTTTCCACATTAAGGTTAGTTTAGACTAGAAGTCGATCAATACAGTTTATTTAGAACCTATACTGATTATTTTAACATCATTCTGACAATCCTCAACATATGCTGCTGATGTTCTTGTTTTTATGGCTAACTTTTAAAGCCAATATTGCTTTGATTTCCTCCATTAACATAAAAATGACACTAAGAAATGTTACATAAATCCTAATTAAGATAAAGAAACGTTTGTGAACAAATCAAACATTACATCAGCAATTCACCCTTTGCTGATTCCTGTCCCTGACCAATCATACCTTAGCAAGCGTAACTAACTCTCTCTGTAATTTTATTACGTTATATTACGTTTATCTTTGTGAAGCTGTAGTCAACAGGTCCTTTTTTGCTATTTTTTCCCTTTGAGACAAACAGTCGAGATTGTCGCAGCATTTATTTTGACTCGTCTCTTTTTTTGTGCCACAGCTGTGACGCATTAGTACAGGCTTTCACTTTCTTGTGCTCTGATCAGATCCAGCGTGTTTAACAAACTAACAATCTGCTGACAATATCCCGTCGTGTTATAACAAAGCAGAACACATTAAGAAGCTGGGTAGCATAGCAACCGAAATGTAGCTTATATTGGCTTTCTGTCTGAAACCAGAGAGTTGGATTAAAATAGGATAACGTGCTTTTCCCTGCAATGCAAGAACATTTTTCTCCCTTTATATATTATATTTTATGTTCTGTACGTGAATTATCAAGAAATGAGGTGGCAGATCCCTGCAATAGGAACAGATGACCCTCGTTTTTGATTGTCGTCTTCATCAACATCACTCTGCTGGCAACTGTTGTGAATATCTTGTTCACGAGGGTATCGCAGTCCTTGTCTTCTCTGATATTTCTGTAACATTCCTCCAAAAATAAGAAACTCTCACATTTAACCAAAAAAAGCACACAAAGAATAAAAAATAGATTGCAGTCAAAGAGAGCAATGCTTCGTGTTTTCATGACATCAAGACTCGTCTGCAGACTAATCAGCGAAGGTACGCAGGTATCACTGATACAAGAAAAAAAACTGTTAATATCAGCATCAGATGTAGCAGTCTGTCTCTACCAGGGCTGGACGATGTGTACAAAATTGATTTCACAATAAATGCCTTAATTTCGCTCGATACGATATAATTTTGTTGTTGATGTAGGACAAATAAAAGCCTTAGAAAGATGGGCAGGAATCCCAGCAACAGAAGACTATACAAACTTATGACAAATATTTATCAATGTTTATAAAATCCTCCAATAAAACATTTAATAAATCTTAGCTTTGAAAAACAAAAACACATAAAACTGCATGAAAACCTGGAACATCAGTCAGTGACCAATGCTATGTTTATAGACTGCGCTGTATATTGAAAATAAGTCACAATATTGAATTAATCCATATTGTGATGTATATTAATATTAAAATATTGTCCAGCTCTGGTTTCTACACTAAAACCCTCCTGGTGATTATTGTCTGTGACATCGTTTCCTTTGGTACATTACTGCCTGGTTGTGGTTCTAATGGTACCAGCACCAAGCCTCCACTGTGTGTATGAAGATGAATCGTTGTCATTAGGCTGATATGAAGATGAGGTTTGGATGAATGAATGTAAGGTGAATGTTTTTGTTTGCAGGTCAGCGATGAGATGGTGGTGGAGCTCATAGAGAAGAACCTGGACACGCCCGCCTGCAGGAACGGCTTCCTGTTGGATGGGTTTCCTCGGACCGTCAAACAAGCAGAGATGGTTAGAAACTACGTTTATTCCTGATATTATTCTGATATTTACTAGTTTTTGTTAAATCAGACAGTTTTTTTGGGGGGGGGGCTTGGGGTTCAATGTTTCTGTAATTTATGAAGATATATGATGCAACTTTTCCCCTGAATGTGATTGTTTGGTTCTTTTTACCATCTACACCTCAAATGCCTCTTGATGATTTCCTGCTTCATCTTTACTTGAATTGAATTTACTGTTATTGAAATGATTGACGAGTTATAGTTTGCTCAGCATCAGACTTCTTGGACTTGAATCTCATCAAAACTCCTGTTATTTTTAAACTGTTAAACATTTTCTGGCTTTAAATCTGAGTTCTGCAGATAAAGACCCAGTTTGTCCTCATCTGTAAATGGAATCAGTTATTATTTTTTGTTGCGTTTCTGGGGAAATATAAGATTAATTCCTAATATATAAGAATTTAAAATCTTGTTTTGATTTTTCTAACAAAGGTTCCTTCTGCACACTATTTTTACACATCTGTATTAATTTCATAGATGTTAACTTCAGTTATAGAACAAAGAGCAGCTCTTTCTATTCATCAGCACTTCTCTGGTTAAATTGCTATAAGAGTTGAACTTTAGAAGTTAGAAAAGTGTTGAGGCTGTGAAGAACAAGTCCAGCTAAATGTCTCCTGTGTGTTTTGTCCTCCAGCTGGACGACTTGTTGGACAAAAGGGACGAGAAGCTGGACTCTGTGATCGAGTTCTCTGTCGACGACTCCCTGCTGGTTCGTCGGATCTGCGGCAGGTAGGAGGCGTCCAGAAACCTGACAGTTTATTGAGAAGCAGAGAGGTTTCAGCTGGAGCAAACCGCTGGTTTTAAAGGTTCTTGTTGTTTTTTCATTGCTCAGGGGGCCTTTTCCATTCTGCTGATTCACAAGCAGCGTTTAACTGGAAGCCTGGTCTTCTGGCTCTGTGCCAGAAAACAAACCTCCTGCAGCAACATGGCTGCTCCTCTAAAGCAAACAGCTTAGGTCAGGGACCAGCTGACCCAACCCAGTCTGCCATGACTAGAACCGAATGATCGCAGGTTCAGAAAAATGTTATATTGAGCAAACCTGGATGGAGCTGCAGCTAGAATGGTCAGATTTAAAGATTTAATGTGATTTATAAACTGGGTGAAGGTAGATTACTGGGAACCAGTGCAGGATGCAGATTGACCCACTAGGTGGCACCTTTGAGCTGTTTATGATCTGTTGGTTGGTCGGGGTTTTTATCGGAGCCAAACTTCATAGGAGAAAGTTTATGAATACTGATTTGTGATCATTCCCCAAATGGGGAAAAAATGTTAAATGCTGTCAAATAAATGATTTTATTCATGTTTGTTAACATAATCCTAAACGCAGCGCAAGTTAAATCCAGTTTATTCAGACCTTAAGTGGTTTTAGTGTTTTTTTTTTTTTTTATCCTCGATATGATTAGATCAAGACTTTTTGAATCATTTTGGGTTTCTTTACTATCATCAGTGGATGTTATCAATCCCTCTGAGGCTGAACAGAAATGGGCTCAAAGAGGATCCCTGAAACACAAAAACAGTCAGAAAGTGTCCAAATCTGATAAATCCCCTCCTGGGATGAAACCAACCCACTCAGCAGACGGTTCAGGGTTTTTTTCCAACCCTAGACTGTAATTTGAAGCAGCTTTAGTCATGATGTCAGAGCAGAAAGTGTCTGTGTTGCTCTGTAGAACGTCCATATAATGCTGGTTAAAGTGGAGGGAAACTGATGATCATCCTGTTAAACATGCGTAGCAGTTACCGGTTCTAAATATTAACATTTGTTCTTTGTTTCTGGTTCCGCTGAAAGGTTCTTTAGGTTTGGTTTGGGTGAAACAGCTGAGCTTAGAGGCGGGGCTCTGATTCATTGCTCCATCTATGTTCCAAAACTCTCCTGTGGTCATTCGAGGCTTTAAAGAAGAACATCCCGAACCAAATCAGCTCTAATGAGTTACTGGAAAAGACCCACTCAAAACACTCTGAGTGGGATAGAAATCTCCTGGGTTGGTAATTCCCTGGAATTAGGGAAGTTGGTTTTAATGCCTGATGAACAGAAGACGTGGTGGTGGGAGGAGCTTAAGGTGTGCTTCTAATCGTTCACTGATTTGTGACTCCTGGAAGACATCTGGATGTTTCATGACTTAGTCAGACTCACTTAGTCAATAGTTCCCCTCGTCAGCGGCTGCTGCTGGTTTTCAGATGATCCTCATTCTGTCTGCATCTTTAACTCCAGTCCGGTCGACACGTTGATTCAGCAGAATCTGGTTCGGTGCGATAATACAGGAGCCGAGTGGAGCGTGAAATCGTGCAATTAACAGAAGATGGCCTGAAGGTGCTGCAGCGTCCTGCATCAGGAACGTCCTGCAAAAAATCTTTACTGAATTGTTACCTGTTAAAACAGGCTGAAACGTTAATCCTGATGACATCCTGGTTGTTGTTTCCAACTTCTGAACCTGAATGTGTGAATAAAACTCAGTTTACTGTCTTCAGTTACAGCATAGTTAGCAGCAATGATCCTGCTTTGTATTCAGATATTGGTCACATAGATGATTGAAGACAGTTTTGATTCCTGAACTAAGTCAGGAGTCTCAATAAAGGATGTACCAAACCCCCATCATAGCTTTTAAATCTCATCTCCATCACAGAAGTGTTTGTTTTCTTGACTATTCTGTAAACAAAAGCTGATTTTTGTCGACACTGAGCGCGCTCCTAAAAGCTGGAAGACGATGCAGATGTAGTTTTGCTCTGGTTCTGACCGGCATACTTCACCTGTTAAAGGCTCTACAGACTTAAAACAGGAGCCATGAATGGAAGCAGCTAAAAGGTTGTTTGTTTTCCTCTAAAAATTATCACTTTCATGTGTTTCTTGTCTCTTGTTGCACTGTTATCCTGCAGCAGCCAGGAAATCATTTAGTCTACATCTAGTCCATCATTCTGTCTACAGCTGGTTTTATAACCAAATTTCGTTTGGCCTTAAAATGTCCTTTTACACCAATGTTATCTTAAGATGGGAGTTTTTTTTTGTCCTGTTTTACCACAGAGGACAAGTGAAATAAAAACCATCACAAAAGCCTCTTGGGATTCGTTTACTTTGGCACAGTTTGTATTTCTGACACAGAGGTTGATATTCAGACTGATTTATTCAATTTGTGTTCAGAGTCACGCCGACTGAATGAGATTTGATCTGAAAAACAGTTTGGATAACAGTTCAAACCTCAACCCATCCGGAAAGCCTAAAGGTTGTTTTTGTTGTTTTTACTTCTCCTTTCAATCCGTTCGTATTCAGCTTTGTGTTGCAGGTTCTGATCCATTGAGACGGTAAAACGTCTGTAAGTGACGCTGCCTGAGAGTGAAACACATCCAGCTGGTGTTGTGCCAAATCATTTTCATAACGGTTTCCAGCTACTGTGTGGGGTATTTTCTGTGGGTTAGCTGGGGGCGGGTACCGTGTCTCACCTGGAAGATGTTCAGAAAACGGGCAGAAAGATCCTGCGTCTCCATCTTTCCTCCGATTCCCCTCTGAGGGAGATGCAGGTTGGGAGATGTGTTGTTTGCTCTGAATCATATGAACCTGTCCAAACTGGAGCTCAATTAAAGCACAGTCATCTGTCTGCGGGAGTCCTTTGGTAACGAGGACGCCGCCCGCTGCCTCCTGGGTCCAACTAGGACATGATGTGGGATGTGAAAGGACAGAGAAGCAGTGAGTCATTGGCCTGGTGTGACCGCCGTTTCTACCTCCTCTCTCCCCTCAGACTCATCCACCAGCCCAGCGGCCGCTCCTACCACGAGGAGTTCAACCCCCCCAAAGAGCCCATGAAGGATGACGTGAGTAGTTTCATCCTCAGCTTACTCAGGCGGACGGTCTGAGTAATCAGCCGTCCGCCTGAAATGACTGTCAGGCTGGAAATTGAGCTGCTTTTCAGCAATCAGCCTGTTTTCACTTTCAGACCCGCTTCATGTTGGGTTTTTCTTTTTGTTCACATTCTGATGTTTGTTTTTCACCCTGAAGCTTTAAGACGTCTGTAAAGGTGCGTCTGAAAGCTCTGACCCAGTTTCAGTTCATAAGAAGTGTTTCCGTCTGTGTGGGTTGGACACTAGTGTCCCTTAGTGAAGGACTTTCTCTCCTCGGATAAATGCTGCCGTTGAAAAGCTGCTTTATGAAAACTTCAGACAGAACTTAATCTGGACCTGACCTTTGACCTCTACGAGTCCTGTTGATAAAAGCGTTAATGTCCTGAAAATTTAGTGTGATTTATAAAAGGGTCTGTGGAGGTTTTTCATTTTTAAAGACTTTTAAGAGCAGAAAAGAATGAACTAAAGCTGAACTCATCACATTAAATCTATGAGGGAACATTTTGAGAGAAGTGTTTATCTTCTAGTCTTAGAGGTTGTCTGATTAGTTTAAACCATCTTTGATTTTATTTCTGAAGGGTTTTAGTTTGAAGATGTTCGAGTTGTTTTAGGAACGTTTTTAAAATCTGTCGGTTTTGTTGCTGGAATCTGTCAGTTTGACTCATTCGATTGAAATGTTTGTTTTTTTTTCCTCTTGATTTCCTGCTCTCAGTCTGCACCTCAGGCTACAACGGAAACAAGCAGCTGCCTGCCTGAATTAAATGATGGTTCCTAAACTGAGGCCTCCTTCCTGCTTTATCTTATCATCAGGTGACAGGCGAGCCGCTCATCCGCCGCAGCGACGACAACGAGAAGACGCTACGCTCCCGTTTGGACGCCTACCACCGACAGACGTCCCCTCTGGTGAAGTACTACGGCGCCAGGGGCCTGCACGCGGCCATCGATGCGGCGCAGAGCCCCAACGTGGTGTTCGCCTCCATCGTAGCCGCCTTCTCTGCAGCCACAGAAGTTCCAGCTCGCGCCAAAGCTTGTAAAGATCAAGTGTTCTTCATCTAACCCTCTCCGTCTTCCTGTTTCCCGCTCCGCTCCTCCTTTTCCCTCCATGCTCGGGATTTCTTTAAGTACCAGACCTGAGGTGTCAGACTCCAAAAAGATAGGAGCCTCTGTGGCGATAACTGATAAATGTGGGAGCCTTGAAGAGTTTAGATAAATTGTTCTGCCCTTTAGCTGAACTGAACACTGAACTGCTCCTCAGGAAACATTCCCACAATATTCTCCTTTTGTTTCTGGACACATCTGCTCTTGTTTAACCTTCCCTTTTCTTCTCGAGGCCTTTTTCTTATAAATGATCCTGTTGGTTCTTTCCTCCCATTCCTGCTTCTTGTAGCTTCACCTGCTCTAAAAAAACAGCAGCTGGCTTTAATTTTTGTTGTTTCTAAATATAAAAAGTATGTTTTAGAACCTGACTCATTGTCTGTCATTCAGAATAACAAAAAAGGTAAATATTAAACCCTTCTTTGCTTTAAATGTGAGAAGAGATTAAACTAGATAAATTTGTTGTAATAATAATCCGTTGATCAGGCCGATGTTGAGCATCACTTTAGGTCTGTTCGTCAGAAGCTTTCTTTGAACAAGGTAACCTGATCTGTCAGCTGCTTTATGAAGTGGGTTGAACCAGATAAACAAAGGAAATAAAACGGCGAGGAAAGTAAAAAGAGCTGCAACCAGATTTTAAAAGTGAGGATGTTGGATCATGAGTCCAACTTTTGTTTCCTGATCCAAAGCGAAGCTGAGCTTCCGTATTTCATCCAGTATGAACTTTCAGGCCAGGAGGAGGAACACATTTAGGAGTTTAAACCAGAACTAAACTGTTTCTGCTGCATCTTCCTACCAAACCAGAACATCCAGCTGATGAATCAAACACGTTCTCCTCTGACCTTTTAACCAGGAGTTGCGTTTGTTTAACGGATCCAGAATGTGTCCTGCAGAGGTTGAAACCAATCCTCTGTTCGCTCCGTCTCATTCTCAGTGCCTGAAGAAGCGACTCAAATCTCCCTCATTTGTTTATCCATTAGTGCAACAATCTGCCATCTGCTGTTGCCGCCCTCTGATGACCCGTCTGCATTAGAAAGGGAGCTTTTACTGGCTGCCTAATTGGCCAAATCAATAAGAACCTTTTTCTGGGAAGAGGACAGAATAGTGTTTTCAGTGAAGAAGCCGAGTTTTCCTGTAAAGCTGTGATCCTGCAGAGGTTCTACAGAAGCGGCAGATGGAGGGTTTTTATTGGCTCAGGAGGCTGGTTTTTCTGCGGATTGTTTTTCTGAATGCCTCTGAGGCATAAAGAGTAAATATTTAGGATTAAAAAATTGACTTTAAATATCTTCAGTTCCATGTATTATCATAAAGTTCCTGGTGATGATCTGCAACAGAAACAGCAGAGACTGTGTCCGGATCTGCTGAGCGCTTTAGGAAAAGCCTCAGATCATATGGAGATTTAAGAGCTTCGTTCGTCCATGTTTGGCAGACGAAGGATTCCTGCTGTTTATCTGAAACCTCTTTACATCAAACTGGGAGCAGGAAACCTTTAAAACCAAACATGGCCCCTGATCTTCTGTACGGCATAGAGACAGAAAAAAGTCATTTGGACGTCAAACTGCAGAGAGCAGACCTGACCTCCTGCTCTTTAATGAAAAACCTGCTCCCATTCATCCCTTCTACCAATGGCTTAAACTCCAACCAGTCTGGAAATACTTTCATACTGGTTTAATGTTCTACTGTTTGCCAAAAGCCAAGTCTAATTTCTATAAATTGCAGTGTTTGCTCTCCTTTATACAGCTGATTATGTGCCTAGTTGTATTTTTGAAAAGTGATTAAAACGGCCGACCTTTGATTAAAACTGATGCCAAGCAGGGTTGCTCAGTTTCAGGAACCCATGTAATTTAAATGTAGATAATATTCATGATTGATCTACATTTTCTCAATCTTTTCTCTTTTTCTGTCATATTTTCTACAGGATTTAGCATTTTAGCCACAACCGTTGTACATCTGTTGTAGATTAGAGTGTAGATGCATGACATTGGAAGATCTACCAATTCAAACAGTTATTTTCTGTTCCAAAGGTAATTTAAAGCTGTGCAGATCTCTAATATAAGTCAGTGAATGGTGGCCACTGTTGGTGATTATGTTGTAACCTGAAGCACTTTGTCTCTTTTTTTACATTTAAGTTTTTGTAGTTTTGTTTTCTCTGCTGCTGAGGCTTGCAGCTCTTGTAATTTGGATTATAAGATATTTGGTGTCTCTCTGCATCAGTTATTGGTTTCTATGAAGACTCCCAAAGAAGAAAATGCTTTGGATTAAAATTTCTTTGAGCCTCTTTCATGTTGGTTGGTTTTAGCTGCATGAACCGTTTCCTCCAGTCCAGCTTTCCTTCGGTAGTTTGTCTTTGTCTGCTCTTCATCTCCAACCTCCTGATCCGTATCTTTTGTTTGTTAAAAAGCTGTGAATGTTTAAAGCTTCCTGAATGTACCAGTCTGCCTGAACGGACTGAGATTAAAGACCTTTTCTGGTTCTGTTTTTTTCCAGTGACGTTCATTCACCCAGAACCTTCTCCTCCCTGTTCCTTCTTTTCTTGCAGCTGGTTGAACCCTGAGCTGCTCCACATCCAGAGGTGATCAAACGGAGGCAGGAGGATGGACTGAAGTTACTGTCCTGTTAGGCTCAGTCTGAAAGCATAGCTTATGACTAAACCAACTCATCCCCTCCAATAAACCTGCTGCTTTTCTACAATCACAAGTTTTCCTGTGCTTTCTTTTTAACTTTCCTTTAAACTGCAGTTTTATACATTTCTCTTAGTTTTGAACTTGAGCTTTTAACTTTAAACATGAACTGAAGGAATTCACAACAGTCAAGAAATGGAAGCTGAAATATTTTAGCATGATCATGGCAGTCAGAACAGCCCAATTCCATGAAAAGGTGCAAAAAGAAGTCTGGTTTTGGTCTCCTTTACCTGCAGTGTGAACATGGCCTAACTTGCAGCTAATTACCCATCAATCCTGTAAGATGGCTTCAGATGTGCTCTAAGCATCTTCAGGATTAGCAGGACAGGATGGAGAATGGAGGGACTTTAAGCTGAGCTACAGTTGGACTTAAAAGTTCTCACTGACGGAAAATAACGGGAGCTTCTATTAGAATTTGCATCAAGATGTGAATAAAATATCTGGTCCTAAATTTACTGAACGTCAGCGTGGATATTTTCAAGAAAAAAACATTAAAGGGTCATTTAGATCTTCACATTGCTGCAGTCGTCCCGGTTATAAGTGTAAACAAAACAAGTGTTGATCAATAAACTAGGAAAATGCAAGAGATCTACTGGTGCCAGTAAGAAAAAGTCAGTTTAACATCAGCTCAGGGTTGTTTAAAGATGCACTAAGTTATAGGAACTCATCATAAATGAACCCATTATTTGTTAATTATTGTCCTGAACAATAAGCGTAATATGTGAAATTATATTAGAACTAATTGGAAAAAGGACAGTTTTACTCAAAACTGCTGAAACAAAATGTAGTGCTCTCAATATTTTTTTTCTGTCAAGATAGGAGAATAGGAGGAGAACCAGAGGGATGTTTTGCCTCCTTAAAGGAGCTGAAACTTAACACCCATATAGTTCAGCAGTGTTGCTGATTCAAACACGAACACAGCCCTTTGATTGACGGCTCCCTCGGATAGATGGACATGCATCTTTTTTTATTGGAGTCTCTTAAAGCCATAAAAAAACTCCCATCTTGATGCTAACGCCGGAGGAAGTTCAGCTTCAGGAGTGAAGAGAATATGACAGTAAAATGCAATTTAAAAAGAAGGCAATTCATAAACCTGAATCTGAAAAAGAAACCTGAAAAAATGGAACAAAACAAAGAAAACAGTAGAGTTATTCAAAACCTTTTTTTGTTAAGAAATTGTACAAAGTTTTGGGAATTTTTTTTTTAATTTTAATTTACAAAATGCATCATTTGCTTTCAACAAGGAGCAGAACTCACTCCATAAATTTATCTCTAGGACGTTTGCTTTTGGACACGCTGAGCCTTTCCTTGTGTTTGCAGGCATAGAAAGAGTAGAGAGGAAAAAAATCCCAAAAACATGGTGATCTGTTCACTATCACAGTTTGGTGTCCAGATCAGTTGTTTCCTGTGTTAATGACACTAAATCTTTTAATTTTGAAATCCTGGTTAAAGTGCCAACGAATGAGGGAAAGAGAAGCTGATAAAATCTGTTTGTTTTCCTAAGTAAAGGTTTATGGTGTCTTTGCAAGTTATAACCTCTTCCCCTCATGTTGTGTGTTTAGGTCTGCAGCTTTGGTTAAAAAATAAAATAAAGACACATTTTGATCATCAAGTCTTTCAAATGTTAAAATAAGTCAGTAAATGAGGGTGAGATGAAGACTTTTCACACAGCATAAAAACAAAGTCACCCAAATCCTGCATCTTTAAATAATTTGGGTTTTTATGCTGCTCTGGAACAGTTTAACAAAGCTCAGACATCTCTGCATCTCATCAAGCTTCATCCCAATGCAGTCAGAGATAAATATTTGTTCTGACGTTCTGCAGATTAAATACAATCTTTTCCAGGTTTAAAACTTAGACTTTGAGCTAAAGTTTAGGTTTATTTTTTCTTGTTCTTAAAATTCAGTTACAGACGTTGGGGCCTTATTGTTAGTAAACGTGCCTTCAAACTGAAGCTCACACTCCATTAGTTAGCCCTAATGACTTCCCTGGAAAATGATACAGAACGCATTTCCTGCTTCTCACTGGGGGGAAAATTGCTGCACTGAGATTAAAATTCCGATTTCATTTACAGGCGTTGTTTTAAGGAAGTTCTTAATCAGTTAAAATGGTTAGAAACTACAGAGCAGCAGCAGCAGGGAAGCACTTAAGGACATAAGTCACTGGCCTGTTCACACAGCTGGCACAGTTGATCATCTTAACCTTCTTGCTTTGTTGATAAATTAGTACATTTCTTTAGAAATGCTTTCCTGGAGTCTGAGGTTTATTTACACAGACAAATTTCACTGATGTTAACCTTGTCCAGTCACAGTAGAAACCAGATTAAAGCTCCCCCTTCTAACAGATCTGCTTGTTCTTAACAGAGCCTTTCGCTCTGCAGGTTTACTAGTGGTTCCTAGAGTTTCTAAAGTAGAATGGGAGGCAGATCTTTCAATAATCAGGCTCCTTTCCTGTGGAACCAGCTACCAGTTTTAGTCCGTGAGGCAGACACCCTGTCTACTTTTAAAGGTGTGCTTAGAAAGGTTCCTTTATAACAAACTTTACAGTTTTATTTTATAGTGCTTTTGTATGTCTTTGTTGTCTCCTTCAACCCCAGTCAGCCTCAGCAGAAGCTCCGCTCACGCTGAGCCTGGTTCTGGTTCTGCTGGAGGTTTCTTCCATTTAAAAGGGAGTTTCTGTTTAACTGTTTCTATAAAGTGTCTTGAATGTGTTGTGAACAGACACTATACAAAAAAACTGAACTCACAACAATCGTAAGCTCTGGGTGTCGTTAGGAAATATTTACGGGTCCAAAGTATGATAAAAAAAATATCGCTGGAGGTCAAATAAAATATTGAATGACAACCTAGTAATAAATTACTTGGTAAAATTGTGAATTATTCATTTGATGTTGAGGAAAATTGTAATTATTTATCTCAGAATGGACAATATGCATCACTAATTATATAGGGTTAGGGTTATATGATTTTTTTACAGCTACTATGAAGCTACAGTGGGGAGAACAAGTATTTGATCCACTGTTGATTTTTCAGGTTTTCCACTTGCAAAGCTTGTAGAAGACTGT